>VWYH01009359.1:288584-492641 GCA_013399365.1 Pampusana beccarii
ACCACCCCCCTTCTAATACACCCCAGGATGCCATTGGCCTTCCTGGCCACAAGGGCCCAGTGCTGGCTCATGGTCATCCTGCTGTCCACCAGGACCCCCAGGTCCCTTTCCCCTACACTGCTCTCTAACAGGTCGTTCCCAAACCTGTACTGGAACCTGGGGTTGTTCCTGCCCAGATGCAAGACTCTACACTTGTCTTTGTTATATTTCATTAAATTTTCCCCACCCAACTCTCCAGCCTGTCCAGGTCTCTGGATGGCAGCACAGCCTTCTGACATGTCAGCCACTCCTCCCAGTTTGGTGACATCAGCAAACAATGGTTGCCTACTTAGTTTTCTTATTTCTTGCACTCTGAAAGGAGCATCTTTGTCACCTGAATTATTTGTATTTGTCTTAGTGTCAAATCATTTGCTATGGAGGAGTAGTTATGTTCTGGTGCTGCTGTGATCAGAATTAAGTGGAGGTGCTTAGGCACCAGTCCACTTACATGATCAGTGTTATTTTGGTTATTTATGACAAACGATTTTGAAGATAGAAGACAAACTAATTTTGATTTTCTTCAAATCTCCTACAAAAGTGATCCCATGTACTCTTGGTTTATTAATTGAACATGTTTCATATACTCTAACCTTTGCTGCGTATCCCTGTATTACTGTGCTAGAGCCGTCTTTTTAGATTGCATGTATATTTTGTGCCATATAGTTTTATCAGGTGCTAGACGACTTCTCTCCTGAAAGATTAGAAATTCCACAGATCTGGTTGCCATTCCAGTCTTTGGGAGGCATAAGAAAGAGAATCTAGGACATTTCAGATTGCTGAGTCTCACCTTGATCCCTGGGTAGGTGATGGATAAACCGTTTCCCATCCTAGAAGCCATTTCCAGACACATAAAGGATAATAAGGTGATCTGGAGTGGTCAGCATGCGTTTGTGAAGGAGAAATCACGGTTAACTAACCTGATAGCTTCCTACAATCAGAGGACTGGCTCAGTGGATGAGAGGAGAGCAGCTGATATTATTTGTCTTGGCTTCAGCAAGGCTTTTTTCAATGTCTCCCCTAACATCCTCTTTTACAATCTGATGAAATACAGACTGTTTAAGTGGACAGAGAGGTGAGCTGAAAACATGTTTAACTGTTGAGCTCAAAGGACAGCTGTAGGCAAATCGCTAGTGAAGAGTTGTTACTGGAGCCATTACTGTTTAACCTCTTCACTAATGACTTGGATAATGGGGCAGGGTGCATACTCAGCAAGTTTGCAGACAATACAAAATTGAGCAGAGGGGATGATGCAACAGATGGTTGTGCAGCCATTCAGAAGGAGAGGCTGACCTCGACAGGCTGGAGAAATGGGCTGGCGAGAACATCATGAAGTTCAACAGAGGGAGTCCTGGTGGACAACAAGTTGCGAATCTGCCAGCAAAGTGCCCCCGTGACAAAGGTCAAACAGCATCCTGGGCTGTGTTATTAAGAGCATGGCCAGCAAGTCAAAAGAAGTGATCCTTATCTTCTACTCAGTAGTGGTGAGTGGCACACCTGGAGTACTCTGTCCCTTTCTGGGATCCCCAGTACGAGAGAGACATGGACATACTGGGGCAAATCCAGAGAATATAACTGATGGCTTGAAACATCTGATGTACAATGGGAGACAGAAAGAGCTGAGATTGGTCAGCCTTGAGAAGGGAAAGTTCAGGGAGCATTTTGTCAAAGCGTATGAAATACCTTATGGGAGGGAGTAAAGAAGACAAAGCCAGGCCCTTCTCAGTCATACCCAGTAAAAGGACAAGAAGCTGTGTATACAAATGGCAATACAGGAAATCCATGTAAACATAAGAAACTCATTTTTACTGAGATGGTGATCAAACACTGGAACAGGTTGCCCAGAGAACTTACGGGTTCTTGACTGGACATGGCCCTAAGAAACCTGTTGTAGTTGACCCTGCTCTGTGTAGGGGGGATGGATGAGAAAATCTTGAGAGGTCCCTTCTGACCTTAAGGATTCAGTCATTCTGTGATTGATTTACCTTCACCAAAGCCTTTGCCTCTCCAAATCTTGAGCAAATATTTCTGAAGCAAATATGCAGTTTCTTGTTTTTTAAAGCTAGAGAAATTCCTAGTAATTAGTTGTTTCACAACAATTCTCAAATTCTTGCTCAAAAATTACTTACTTTGAGCTACTTTATTGTCATCTTATTTTTTCCATACATCATCTTTCTTCCCAGCCTCAAACTAACTAATCCCTACAGTAAATATTCCATTAGTTCTGGCTAACTGTATCCTGTTTATTATTTTGTAGTTGATGGATTTTGACCATAATACATCTTGCATCCCAAGTGACAAAATTGTTTCCTACATGCAGGTTTTCATTGAGAAGAATATTATATATGTAATTTCACAGGCATGAAAGAGATTCCATTCCAGTGTGATGTAATTCCGGTCTGTATGTAGAAGTGGTACTTTACCTTGCACCGTCAGGTATCCTGCCCACCTAGTCCCAGAATTTTTTCAAAGTGAATCACACTTAGGTAGTCTGCTGGAAATTCTTGGACTTCTGGAAGTAATTTAATATTTAAAATAAATATTCAACCAACATTGGATGTGGACTGCTTGGGTGTGTCGCAGTTTCACTGACTCTGATTTTATTAGCATTAGCAATACTTTAATACTGTGAGGCTGGTCAATGTAATTACTGTTAAATCCCAGAAGGAGGGAATTCTCCTACGTGTATTTTGGTAGTATTTTTCTCATTTAACTGTGGCAAGAATTAGGCATCTCCATAGTACAATTCGGTCTGCTTGTATTAGCTACTTAGGAGGTTATCTCTTGAGGACCATAATTTAATTCTGCCTATTTACAGAGGTTAACCAGAAAATACCTAGTGTTTGTACAGATAAAGCTACCTCTTTGTCTTCTTCCTTGCAATTTAGTTTTGAAAACTTGATTTATGCATAAAATGAATCAAAATTTGAAAACTATGTCATCTTAGATCGCTCTTCATTTGGAGACAGAATATTTTAACTAGATTCACTTGGACACAGATCACTTGAAAAATGGATATCCATCTATGTTAATTATGCTAGAGCTGAGAAATATAAAAATATTTATATACTTTGCTTTTTGAATGTTTGGGAGGGTCACTTCTGTGTTACTTTGTCAGTTGCACAACTGGTTTTGTGTGTTGGAAAGTATCCATAGCTTGCATATTCTGTGGGGTATATGTAGAATTACGCTAATGGACAATTGGTATTTGGGGCTGTTGGAATATTGAAACAATTGTAAGGTAAATATAGATTTGATTATGTGGTTCTCAGTTCAAGATTCTAAAAAGAATCTTCTGCACATTAGAAAATGAGCAGAAAAATTAAAAAAACCCACGTTATTTAATTGAAGAAAGACAGAATACACTGTTGACTTTGTCTTAGAAAAAAATGAGATTAACAAGTGAAGCTCCCTCAGAGGTGCAGATGGTTTGGATCAGGCAAAAGATCAAGTTCTTGCAGTTGAGCGGCCAGGTCTGCTGCTGAATCCACCATGGAAAGGGAGAGTGAGAGAAGGTAGATTCTATCAGTAGTAGAGGTTGGTTTCTAATCTCCTTGAACTATGCCTTTCATCAAAATAGTACTAGAGCTTTAAGGAAAAAAAAAAAACAGAGCAAATTCGTGTGGGTATTTGTTTAGATATACATATTTATAGTGCTGTCTTGACTGACTGGTTTCTGGGTCCCCACAGAGTGCAAGCCTGACAAGCTGAACAATAAAGTCTAATTGCTAACAAGGTTGAAGGCCTTTGAGAGAATGTCTAGCTGGGAAGAGTGACGATGTAACAAGGCTGTGTAACATTCCTTCATGACTCTGACCACATGATGTATGCAAATTAGCGTTACAAATTTTGGTCATTCCGTGAAAATCTTTAGGATTTTAGAAAAGGTTTTCTATTAATTGTAATATTTTATTGCCAGTAATATAACAATTGCTACTTTAATGTGTTTTATTTGCAAGATCAAAGCACCAGTTAAATAAATGAAGAGTTGCGTACTTCTCATTTCAGTTTCAGGAGAATATGTAACTTTAAGAAAACAATTTTTTTTCTGTCTTGTTACCGCATTAGAATAACTAGAACAATTTTGAAGTGAAATTCAGTGAAGATAAGTTTAACTACATCAGTCTTGCCTTATTAGATATTTTGTATTTTGAAGGATGTTTTTGTTAGACATGGAATCATTACTTATGTGGACTTTCATTTCTAAGTGTCTGTCAATGCAGTTCAAGGAAAGCCTTGAAACACAAAGCATTAACTTACGAAAAAATTATTTTGATGGTAGGTTAAAGCTCATTTATAGCTGGCATCAGATTGCAAATGAACGTGCTCTAGAAGTTCATGAAACTCAATATAACATTCTCAAGAATGCTCATAAAGTGTAGGAAAAGCCCCACATCTCATGACTCAAGGTAAAATTGTACTGGGTTTTCTTTTTTATTAACTTTGTTTGGTAGAAAGGTGATATTTTGTACTAGTATAGGTTCAGAAGTGCCTGTTTTGTTTTCCATGAGACCACATCTGTTCTTGCCCATTTTGCTTCCTTCTTGAATAGTTATTGTTCTGCCACTTAATTGTTCTCTTATTAGCCAAGTCTACAAATCCTAAGGCATAAAAAGTCTCTTCCTTAAGAATAACTTTAACTAACTACATTAATCATTTTGATGACAAGCTACTCATTAAATCTCTGGTACTTATTTAAAGGTCCTCACCCTTGCCACTTGCCTGTGGGAATGTTTGAGAAGACCTCAGATGTGGAAAATAGTGTTTGAATTTTTTAAATTTCAGTTGCCTTCCATTCCCACGCCTCTTTTGTATGTCTCCAAAGTAATTTTGTCTTTTTACTCCCATGCTTTTATATGATTAGTCTTTATCTGATAGCTATTCTACATGTAAATGAGCAAAAGTTCTTTCATGCTGAGTCCAGTTCACCATTCAGTCACTTAAAGCATTTTGCTTTACTGCCTTCAAGCAGGCAAAAAGTCTCGCTAGGAATCAAGATAACGTTCTTCAGCTTTCAGACCTCCAGTTTTAACTGAATTCCTATTTATGTGGTTGCATATTATCAAGATTACCAGACAACTGGGAAAGCTGGAGATGGAGGTATTCGGGTAGAAGGGCTATAGACAGTTTGTAGAGAGTACACTGTTTGGAACCAGCAACACTGTCAAACTGAAGTTGTGTCTTAGTTTTAAGGCTGGTCTCTTCTTTCTCAGTGGTTTTGGTGGTGGTTTTTTTTTTTTAATCCTTCATAGATTAAATTCTGAGGGACATAGTCACAGCAAGGAAGAAGGAAAAGTGCAAGCTTATAATACTTAGATGGTAGTGTCTGCCATCCACCTGAGGTAAATGACATGCCACTCCTGCTGCCAGAAGTGTTCAGTGTTCGTCTGTAAACTAAGGCTTCTGGCATGGATGAGCTTCTGAAAAGAGTGTGTGTAAGCATAGATGAACGTGGCAGTGCTGGATCTGTGGGCGCGCAGCTGAGCTGTTGTCCTGACAGAACTCTGCCTGAGAACAAATTGAATTCATAAGTTTTTCAAGTTTGGGGCTTAAACTATCTAGAGATCTGGTGGTTGTATTTTTGACAGAAACTTGTTGAGTGGCCAACACTGGGTCTGTGACTACGTGTATTCACAACTATAGGAAATAAATAAATAGAGGGGGGAAACATGTGGCTCTGCAGCTGGCCTGACTTGGCCTGTAACAGTGTACAGTTACAAAAAGGGGAAAACGTACCCTTTCCTCTGGCCTTCCCATAAGAGTTTGTCCCCATCTCTTTTGTGTGGTTGTTATAGATTATGTGGTCATAGGGTGAGGGAGGTTTCTGTCCTTATCAGATACTCATTCTTTCCTCAGGTGCATGTGTAATTCCAACTTAGTGTGCAGCCAAACAATTTCCACAGTTGACAAAAATATGGTAAAAATGTGTGGATGTGGGCAGAAGGGGAATCTGGTGTTTTCAGTGGCAAGACATGCTCAAGATTGATTTAAGGCAGCTGTGAAACTGTGCTAACTTGAGTAGAAACATGAAGCATGCAAAATAAAAGATCACTAAGAAAGGCGGCTGCCACTTTACTTTTCCTCAGTTAAGTAAAATGTAACTGATCTTGACATAAAGCCGAACATTTTGTTCGTGATGGAAATAGCTGCATAATGAGGGAGAATCTTGGAAACCATGGAATAAAACAATAATCCTAAAATAAATCTTGCCAAGCAAGGAAATACTTTGAAACAAGACATTTTGAAAAATCACTTCAGCCTCAGTCAGTAATTCCTGAAGCTGAATCTTCAACCATTCTGAGAAGAAACAGAAGTTTGCCCCCTTATTCTGTGTCCTTGCTGGTGACAACAGAAGAACATCTGCTTAGGACATATACTGGTGATTTCTGGGAAGAAAAAAAAAAAAAAAAAAAAAAAAAAAAAAAAAAAAAATAAAAAAAAAAAAAAAAAAAAAAAAAAAAAAAAGAGGAGGAGGATTGTAATTCCAAATGTATGATCTGGATAAAAGAGGTATGAACTGACAGTTCCTTGTGCAATCAAACATTTATTTAATGACATATTTATAAAAAAATATGCCATTAAAGTATGCCATAAGCTCAAAAATTGTAGGTGAATCTGTAAGGTTTGTTTGTTTTGTTTTTAAACCTAAGGCCTTTTGAATACTTCCTCTTTGTGTTCTTTATTTTTCTGTTTTCTCTCCCAGTTCTTATAAGTAATAGTGAGAAGGGACCGCTGGAATCCATACATAGTTAGTATATTAGAATGGAATACTACTAGATTATTACAGTTTTAACTGTGACTTTGTCTAGCCAAGTCTTGAAAACAGCATAGGACAGAGATGTCACAGCCTCTCTAGAAACCTATTCCAGTGCTATACTACTCGTCAAAAGCAGTTTTCTTGTTCTCCAGTGTGAACATCTCACGTTGAAATCCATGACCATTGTCCCTTCCGCTGTTCTTGCAACTTTGTGTATTCGTGACTCCTTGTTTAACTCAGACTTTCGTATTCCTGATGTTTTCTGCTAAAGACCTCTTTTCTTTGGCGAGGAAACATCCAGCTCTTCCAGCTTTAATGCAAATGTCTGACTTTCTCATCATTCACATTGTGAGGAGTACATGTTTGATCCAAATAAATACCACAGATTTTACTAAACGGTGATCTTAGGCTGTTTTTGTGTCTGGAGTGTTTACCAGATATACTGGTCTGTACTAACAACCCTGTTTTCACTTTAATACTATAATTTATAATGAAATATATTTTAATAATATCTATATTAACGATGGTCTACATAACTATAAATTAACTATGTAAGTCTTAACTCTATTTTTATATAACTAATTTATAATACAAATAATATATTGTTTTCCATAAATTGACACAACATAGTATTCTAATTATGTATTGATGAAGCTTTTGAAATTCCCACTTAGCTTGTCTGAGGTTCATTTTGAGGGGCTTCTTTGTGGGTTCTGAAACCATTTACATTGCAGTGGTTTTTTAGTGCCTTTCTTTAACTCATTATCCAAGATGACTCTTATGTATCGTCCCCTCTTTGGCATTGCTTTGGATTTTATTTCCATTCTTTTATGTGTCCACATACATGAAATGAAGCAGCATCAGAGACTGTCTTTAAGTAGAAAGTGGTGAGATTTACCACTTTGCTGAAAAAAAAAAAATCTAATTAGGAGGAAAAAATTACTTCTTTAGTCAGATAACATCCCAGGACTTTTTTAATCTCAGCTACATAAATAGTTATGTTAGAAAAATATACAGAGCCATATAATATAAATAAAGACTGAGAAGTCAACAGAGCAGTGACGACTCTAGCCAAGGCCATTACAAGAAGGTTGACTATTTATGCTCTTGGTGTGTGTACTGCAGAAGCAGAGGAAACTTCTGCAAGAAGTAAACTGTACCAAGAATGCGGATAGTAGTTAGACTAGGCAGTTCTGATCGAATTAAGAAACAAATGTATGTGTGTGTGACTTCATGTGACTTCTGGTAGCTGGCACCAGGGGACTTTTGATACCAAGATGCGAAGAATTCAGTTCCAGCCTTGGAATTCTCCCAGTTTTAAACAAGATCCAGTTAAGACATAGCGCCTAAGTTTTGACCCGTTCTTTGAACTTAAACATACCCTTCATGAGACTGCATCAAAAAGAAAAATCCTCAAAATGTGTTTTTTTTCTCCATGTTTCTATTTTAGCTGAATAGTGTTTCAATTGTGTATTCTTCAGGTTCTAGGAGCAACTGTATGGCCATATATACACAATATGAATTCCATGTGGTACTCATGATTAAAGTGACTTGTACAAAAGTGTTTACATATTTTAAAGTAGCTTCTAACAGAGATCATTGTTTCTCTGTCATGTAAGAGAAGTTTAGGAATGGACACCAGCACCTGCACATTCTTAATGGATTTAGATAAGAATATAGAATTAAATAAAATTCTGGTATGTGGTATAGGTACTTAACTGTGATGAGTAATCTTGGAGTCATCAACATTGTGTTCTGTTGTTGTGTCGCTACTTTGCTTCTGTTATCCAATACTTGGAGTTACTAAGTTTATTTGATTGACTGTTATAAGTGCCCAAACCTTTCTCCAGCACACACAGAGCATAAGTTATAGCAAAATATATTGTGGAACTATGTACATAGATTTAACTTGGCTCTGTGCTGAGTGATGAAAAGTTACATTATGTCTCTGATCCTTAACAGAAAAGAGGTATGAGAGATTGCATGGAAGAGCCTGCTATTGGTTCTCTTGCTACCTTAATTTGGCACAGTTTTTACTGAAATTTTCTAGTTATTTTTTTGCACTCAGCACCATGATATCTGAGTGTCTATTAAACATTAGCTGCTGATTTGGGAATTTCCCCACAAAGGGTATTCAAGGGAATTGTAAAATACCTTATAAATCAATCTATAAATTTCAAAGTTCTTTTACAAAGGGAATTTGAATCAGTATTATATTTTTCCAGTGATAATGCTGGGGACATAGAGATCAGATTTCCTATGCTTAAAAAGAAAATGAAGGACCTTGTCAGATTTCCGTCATTAGATTTGAAAGAATGCTTCATGAGAAGTGTCTTGGGGTGGTCTACCCTCATTTACTTATGTGTGTGCATGTGTGCTTGTTTCCCCTAACCAAATATGTAGTGTGTACTCCCTCCCATAAAAGGCGCCCTTTGACATTCCTATATCTCCTCTGTCAAGACAAAGAAATATACATTTTTTTGCTTCATTTATTGGAAGTACTGAGCAATACTTTCAATATTGCCACATCACCAAAAATGTACATATGTAAATATATTTTATTTCTTTTTCACTTCCAGACTTTTTCTTCCAACATAATTTCCATTTTTTTTTATAAAGCAGGGCAGGTATTATTTGCATTTTGCAGATGTGGAAAAAAAGAGGTTTAATGTGGATCTTGCAATAAACCAGTGATAGACTTGGAAGCAGAACTTAGATATTTTGCCTTCCAGTCGTCAGTGTGATTGATTCATATGTATATACTTTGTGGCAGAGGAAGTTTTAAAAGCTATTTCCATTTCTTTTAATTTAAACCCCCCAAAAGAGACATAAACTGAGAGAAACAAATCCCATTCTTTGTAGACCGCCACATGAAAGAAATTAATGGGTTTTGTTTTGCTTTGGTTTTGTTTACAAGTACAGTGCTCTAATGGAAAAAAACAAAAAGAAAACCAACTGGTATGTTCTTAAAAACAGGCTTATATTAAAAATGGAAATGAAAAAACAGTAAAATGTAAATTGTGTAAGAAAAATGTACATAAAGTTTTTGCTGTTATGTTGCCAGCGCCTTGTTTTATCTATATAATGTAAATGTGAGTTCCTTCAATTAAAACCAGTGGATCTTTTTAACTTGCATACACACGCCTCAGATTCCCTGCCCTGAAAGCCTCTTTCTCCAGGAATTGGCAATTTGAGGGTTTATCTTACAGATTTTTGATTCATATGTATATTCTCTGTATCTCTTAATAATTGTATATTCATATTTTTATAAATGGTTCCACTTACAAAAATTTGTTTTCCTATATGAAAGGACTTCGTTAAATTGATATTTTATTTTACACTTTCG
The DNA here is from genome assembly GCA_013399365.1 of Pampusana beccarii. Classification (NCBI taxonomy): domain Eukaryota; kingdom Metazoa; phylum Chordata; class Aves; order Columbiformes; family Columbidae; genus Pampusana; species Pampusana beccarii. The sequence continues at coordinate 298,724 of VWYH01009359.1, forward strand.
TGTCTGCTTTATTTCTGTGTCTTGTCCATGGGAAGGCCTTTTGGTTGTTTGGATGTATCGGGTTTTAGAACCAAGAAGACTGAGCATAGTCATTTTTAGCATTAAAAAAGAAAAAAAGTGAAATTACCATGTTGGAAAGAATTCCCATGTTGGTATGTAGTCTGGTAAAAACTGAAAAAGAGCTTGTTCTTGAGACCTAGATGGGAGAGGAAATTGTTCTTACAACAACTTGTTCCAGTTTTACTTCCCATTCTGATGGCAGCTGTGGGGAGGGAGGAAGAGGCCTCCTGTGGCCAGGGCCTGAGCCTCCCCGGCACAGAATAGCCTGTGGGCACAGACAGTGACAGATCAGAATCCTCGTGTTAAGATTTTTCACATCCCTGCTAGAATCTTGTACTGTTGTCAGCTGCTTCAGTAACACTCTTTTAGATGTTACTTTATCCGTAATCTCATCAATTTAACAGTCGTCTAAAATCAGAACCTTTAGGATGAATTGGAAGGGAGTGCAGTGTACACAGTATCATAAGTGCGTGTGTATAACCGGAGAACTTTGATGCCCTTCCTTGTGTACTTCAAGGAGAATGTAGATAGAAGTAGTACGAGAAAACTTTGTCTTATAAGCAAAGAGTCTTTTATCTGAGAATAGTTGGCTTAAATGGCAAACAATTGTCTTTTTTTAATTATTATTTTTTTCAGTTGTGGTTTTAGAGACGTGCTTTTCAATTTTCTTTGATTGCAGATTTTGTGACGTAGGTGTTACTACAGGTTTGGCTCAGATGTAGTCAGCTCAGGAGACTGGGAGATGTCCAAGTCAGAGACATGAGCAGCGTGTACCAGTAACCTCCATGACAGCAGTTTTTGCATGTACCTGTCCATCTTGAATATACCATTTTAACGAATATTTAGCACTCCCCCCACATCTAAGAAAGTAGAATCAGTGCTGGCGTAACAGCATGTGATCACCTTATGCTCAGACAAGTGAACTTGTCTGTTGAGCATTGCAGGAAATGGGCAACTGATGCTTGAACGCAAAACTGGCTAGAGGAAACAGGAGAGGAATGAGAAGGAGATTAATGCTAAACATTTAAGTGCTCTAAATAAAAGCTCATAGAAGTGCCTGAGGAATTGGAGCCATGTTTTTAGCACTGCCTTTTTAAATACCGAGTCTCCCTGACATGAGAGGTTTGGGTTCTTGCAGGACTGCCTTGGGAGTGTTGTCACTGCGGGAGCTACACTATTTATGCTGCTGGTTACTCTGTTACGTTTCTTGCAGATGAGAGCATAAGAACTCAAGTCTAGTCTGTATTTAGAGATTATGATCCCATATGGCACAGTAAAAGATTGCTTGCTCTCTCCCTCCTGCTTGCTTGAGATCAACTGTGTGATAAAAGTAGTAGAACCGAATTAAAATAGGGGAGAAGGGTTAAAACACAAATAGACTAAAAGAACAGAAAGCAGAAAACTCTAAGATGATGAAATATTAATAAATTACATGTTTTAGTCAAGCCTTGGAGCAAGATACATCAAATATAAGCACCCTACAAAAATCAACTGAAAATGAAATTCTGCACGTGACAGCAAGGATACTTTTCTTTGATCTCAGCTGTATTGACAGTACAATTGAATTTAAGAAAGGATAAAGCCCAGCAGTATCATTTTACAGAGAGATACTACTACCAGAGAAAACCTGTCTACCAACCCATGTGAATATTGACTATATGACAGGTGGGCATGCAGGTGAGCAGAAATCTGTGAGGAATATTTGTGAACAGTTCTAATTTGAGTTGAGTAGTTGGCTGAAGATGACCCAAGGGGTTCTTTTATAATATGAATAATTAATTGAAGTGTGCATTTCTGTTATCTTTCCAATAACTGGATATCTTCTGTTTCTAATGAAAGAAAATTTCCTGTTACAGGATATTAAACTGATCTCCACTGTCTTATGAATTTAATAATTGTCTGGCATATGATCTTTAATTATTTTCAACAAATGGGTAAAAATTAATAAATAAAGAGACTTTTAGGCAGGGCTGTAAGATTTATAGTGTAGAAAATACGGTGCTGCTCCCTACTGTGATACAAAGTCTCTGTGGTTCCTGCTGCTATGCTGATAGCTGCCCGAGAACCGTAATAAGTTTCAAGTGGCTTTCCCTTGGTCCCACTCTAGGAACAGCTGAATGCACTGCAAATATGCCAAATTAACTGTCGATATATATGGAGTAGAAAAACTGTTATATTCTATGCTAATTAATGCTGAGTGGAATTTGGAGTTGTCTGCATACCTAAAGTAATCATAGTTATATGAAAAAGACACTGGGCAGTGTTTGAAGTTTACAAAGACGTAGGCTACTGTCACTAGATTAAAATAGCCACTTTATACTCAACTTTAAACAGGGAAACATATTTAAGTGTAGATTGAATTAAGTATGTACTTACAGTATTTATTCTCCCCTTTAACACTCACACCTCCTAGTAGTCATATCATTGTAAAAAAGGTCCCATATTGGAAAGATTTTCAAATGTGAATTTTTCAGAGGGAATTAATTTGTATATTCTTTGCAGAATCTTCAACTCCTTTGTGTAACATCTCAAAGAAAGCAAAGACTAATTAATAATTATGTTTATAAGGCTCAAATACAGTATTTGTATTATTAGGCTATCCTAGAAGAAAGAAGAGACTTGGCACTGATTGCTAACTTTTTTTAGGAATTTCAGCTAGGGATTCGTGATAGCAACGTCAAAAAAGTTCTCTTAGACTCAGAATTATGCATGGAAATTTAAGGAGAGGATATACTGTATTCGTGTGTAAGAAAAACTGAGATGTGTTTGTAGATACAACTCTGCACCTTACTTTCTAACTGATGGTTTTGAGGAAACTAGTTAGAGAAATAACTAGAGAAGGATGGATGTCTCTTTCTCTAGTACAGTATACAAATAAGATTTTAAAATGTAAACTTCCAAGTGGAGGGATGTGGCTGCAGGCTTTTTATTCGTTGCTGATTGCAACGCCCACTGCACTGGAAGCCTTTTCCAGAGAAAATCACCCTGAAGAAAATTCTCAGTCTATCCCACTGTCCCTGTAGAAATTGTACTAGGTCTACCTTGGAATTCTGGGTTTTTTTGACTTTAGAGTGATGGCTTCTGTCATCCTTCATAGAAGGAGACTTTATTTACCCCCTGTGTGTAATAAGAAGATTACAGTCTTTGTATTCTTAGTAACCAGAGCTTATTATGTGTACCCACCCAAATTTATTGTGTAAAACTTTCCCCTCATCTTTCCTCACTTTGGAAACAGTCTTTGACTTGTTTCTTAGGGGTTTGCTTTGTTACCCCAATTTTTGCCTCTTATTGCCAAATGTGCTTATTGCTCTTCTGTTTCCAACCCCTGAGATCCCTTGGTGCTCTACTGCTACCACTTCACCTGTTGCCTTTTGTACCCGAGGCTCTGCTGTGAGGGTCACGGTGCACCTCCAGGTGTCACCCTCACAGGCACTTGTGTTGTCTTGTGCTCTCCTCACCTTCTCGCCTCCTTGCATCGGGTGGTGTGGGTTTCAAAAGTAGAAAGGCCACCAAAACTGGTGTTCTCTTCGTCGCCCTTGCCTCTGCATTTAGGGTTCACCAAACCTCTAAACTTGATACAACTGCTGGGTGTTCTTTTATCCTTTTTCCTTACAAAAGGATCTCTCTTTTCTTCCTTGTGGAAACTTCCTGTTTTTCCACTTTCTCTCTTGACAAAGGCTGCGTCTATTCCCTTCTTCTTCTTATCCTTAAAAGGAGCCCCTCCTGCCCCAACACCTGCCCCATCTCATGTATCAAAATCCCCCAAATCTGCATAAAAGGAGTGCTGCATTTCATTGCTGCTTATCTGCAAATTTCTGTTTCCCGCTACTTTAGGTCCCAGTACCTGTTCTAAATTCCTTCCTCCTTCCAGTTTTTCACTGATCAATAAATCATTCTCTTTAGTTCGATGCCTCTTAGTAGCTAGGCTCCATGGAATGGATAATCAAGTGTATGACTGTTACCTGGAAAGGATTAATAGGTGCCTTTATCAGCCAGCTCTGTTAGGTGTGGATTTACACAGTTACAGGCAGTTAAACCTGTCACTCTTCTAACCCATCTAGCTGTGATTTTCTGTGCCCCTCCTTCCCTTCTTCTTTCCCAGGCCAGTAAATGATTCAGAGAACACTAAAGTTTTAGAATTAGTTTTAAATATTACAGCCAATTATCATAATACTTACAGGTATGCCTGTAAATGTTATCAACTTGGTAAGTCTACAAAGACCTTACATTTCAAATATATTTTTATATGGATAGCAACCAGCTATGTCTTGTCAATGCTGTTGCTAAAAGTCTCATTGCACGATGTGGAACTTGTGCTTCAGAGGGCACTTCATGTAGAATTAAAAAGTATAGAAGTTAAGGTCTCCACGAACTGAGCAGTCTGTCACCTAGAATGGCTGAAACCAGCTTTTGTTAATCAGAAAAAGCTGCACAAAAAGCTGTTGCTATACACAGTGTGAGGGACCTGGACACTTTTTAGCGTTTTCCTGACTTTCAGAACAGTGAGGCCAGCCAAAAGAAAACCCAAGAGATGTATATTTGCTTTCAGATCTGAAAACCAAACTGTTTATTCTCCAGCTGAGAGTCCATTGCTAAAACCTTCAATCACTCAAATAAATATCATACTAGTGACAGTAGTACCAATGAACCTCGTTAAAATCCAATTGAAAGACCTGAAGGATTCCTTTCCTTGATGTGTCATCCCATACAATTTTAAAGCAACATGCAGGGTTTCATCTGTATGCAGAACTGACTGATTTTAATGGAAGGTAAAGATGTGGCATCTGTGACAGCTGAGTCCACTTTTACAAAGAAGAAAAGAAGGGTTTCCACAAATACAGATAGGCACAGCGTTACCAGGGAAGTATTAAGAGCTGCTGATATAATTTAATTTTCATGAATGATAAAGTAAATATGTGTAGGGATGTTCAAGCTGGCTTATATTCTAAGCCAGATGTCTTTGGCAAGGAACAAGCAGAAAAATTGTATACCAGGTTGCATATTTGTCTCTAATTCTAAACCATGGTACGTTGTCACTGGATTGCTGACAGCCATCTGCTCAGGCCTCATTTGATCTTCCCATTCAGTCACAGTTCAAGTAACGGAACAAAATATATGTAAGGGAGGGAAATTATTGGGCTATTTTTCTCATGGAGAAAACAAATCATATTAAATATTATTTAAATATTATTTCTCACAAGATATATATTAAAAAGATACTGAAATCATGCACATATTCTTTTCTCTTCATGAAACAGGGAGAATTTTAGACACTTATAAAACTGTGACTACAGATGCATTGTCTCTTGTATTTGTATATCTGTATATCTTACATATATAATTTATAAATATGCTAAATTTATAAATACACTATTACAGCACTTATAAATATATATATTTAGTAGCTCTTTTGTAGCGAAGTCTGTGGTGAAGAAATGTATGTAACATGCAACAACTATTTCAATGTACTAGAAAAAAAGGGTACAGTAAAATTGGCACAGAATGTTCAAAATATTCTTTCGTGGTCTTACATGTAACTGAAGAGCTTCTTGACTCAATGCAGAGGAAACGCCAATCTGTATTACTACAGAAATATTCAATTTAAATTTGCAGTTTATTAAGCATTTATTTTGTAGTATCTCTCAGTTAATCAGCTAATTTGTGCCTCAGAATACTGACTGTATGGAAATGAAGTACAGATAACATATTCTATTCTGTGGAAAGCTGGGAGACTTTGCATTGTGAAAAATACATTTTGCATTCTGTCTTCAATATGATAATCAGTGAAGGCCTTGACCTTGCTAATTGTACTTTACATGCATTGAAATTGAACAAATCAAAGGTGGAAGGCCTTACAATATTATCAAGGAGAGCAAGTTGGTTCTCATTTTAGCAGGGTATTATGTAGCTTGGGTTTAAGTAACACATGCATGTAAAATGGTAAACAGAAATGATACATGTAGCTAAAATGTTACTCTTAAGACCAGCATGGATTTATGAAGGGGAAATTGTGCTTTGCCTACCTGACAGCCTTCTATGATGAGGTGGCTGGCTTGATAGATGAGGAGAGAAGAGTGAATGTTATTTATCTTGGTTTTATTAAGGCTTTTGATGCTATGTATCTTCATAGAAAAGCTGATGAAATATGGGTTAGATAGTCAGCAAGATGGGTAAGCGTGATAATCAGCACGGCAGATTGAAAACTGAATGGATAGGCCTAGACAGTTGTGATCAGTGACACAAAGTCCATGTGGATGCAGGTCACTTGTGATGTACCCCAGGGGTCAGTATTGGGTCAAATACTGTGTAACTGTATATTCCATAATGACCTGGATGATGGGGCAGAGTGCACCCTCAAGGCAATACAAAATTGAACAGAGTGGCTGATACACCAGGAGACCGTGCTGCTATCTAGAGAGACTTTGGCAGGCAGGAGAAGTGGAATAAACAAGAACCTCACGAAGTTCAACAGAGGCAAGTGCAGAGTCCCACACTGCCTCCTGGGGAGGAACATCCCCATGCAGCAGTACAGACTGGGACCAAATGGCTAGAAAGCAGCTTTGCAGAGAAGGACCTGGGTGTCGTTTTTTCCCCTCCTTCAGTGGAAAGGATCTGGGATAGATGAATCATACAGGTGTCTCTCTCTCTCCTCCACTCTCTTTTAGCAAATGGAGGAAGTGCATGAGTGGGGGAAACCAAACCTACAGTGTCTTCTGAGTATGGAGATGCTGGTATTCAGATGAGGGAACTGATCAGAAATGGATGTTTTTAGCTATATCGTTGTAAGCTGACGTGTGCTATCCATAACAGAATATACACGATTTGGGAGAATTCCTCTTTGTAGTAGATCAGTCCTGTCTCTCAAAGTTCCTTTTTCTTGTTAGGCCTGCTTGGCCTACCAGGGCCATACTACTGCATTGCAAAGGTTTTAATGAGGGTCATGTGGTTAATAAATACAAGGAAATAACTGTAGAGAGTGCTGCTTGCTTCTTCATGCATAGTGCACTCCTTCTACAGATACGGTGTTTGTACAACTAGGATTTTGCACTTCGAAATTTGTGCCAGAATACAGACATATATTTGAAAATCAGTGTGCGCCTGACGCAAATTGAGCATATTAATACTTTTGAAAATGAGATGCCCATTAAATGTTGTGCTTTAGATTTTTGGTTCAGTGGGAGTTCTGCCATGTGTGTCAGGGAGACAGGATTTCATCTTCACCTGTATTTTTCCTGTTCTGCTGTGAAAAACAACCTTCTGTGACAGTGCTAGGAAAAAGAAAATTAATTACAAAGCTGGAAGAATGGTTACATAATACAATAGTGGGGTAAGCCAATAAAATTTTTTTCACTCAGTCTCTCAATCTGTAAAACTGATTGGGTTTTGCTATTAAAATCAGCAAAGTCCCTACAGGTTTTCAATGCTGTAAGCTGTGGAGAGGCAAGGTAATATTACTAGATATCGATATACACTTTTTCAGATGCGTGTTATTTTGTAAGGATTATAGTTAGCTTTACTATCAGGGTGCTTCAGGTTAGGGTTTTATACTATGTCTTTTGTGTTGAAGTTAAATATGCAGGAGAATGCATGTAATGTTACTCAGTATGAAGAAAGAAAATTACCTGAAAGTAAAAGGAAGCAATATCTACTACCAAACATTGAAAACTACATTTCCACTTCCTTCGGAAGGAAAAGAAGGATAACTACCTAACAGTACAATGATCTAGGGCAACGGACATAGACGGGGCCTGAAATATTTGTTTTCCAATTTTGTTTGCCTTTGGACAAATGGGCTCAGTGTCAATTTTTTTCAGACTGCAAGCTCTGTTGTGTCTGGACAGCCATTTCTTCAAATTGGGCTTATTTTCCAGTTTTATAAAACTCTTCATCTACATTGTGGGTAGAGTGCATTAAGTTATTCCCTGTGGTGCACAGCTGGAAGCTATTCAGTGCTGCAACATTTTGTTTTGTTTTGTCCCAGTTTTTTCTCCCCACTGTGTTCCCACAGCCTCGCAGGGCTCCGCGCTGCAGCAGGCAAGTCTTGCTTTTTCCAGTGACACTTCTGAGAACATCTGAAATTGACATATTCTCTTTTGTCTTTTTAGTACAAATTCAGCGGCAAACAGCTCTGCTTGACTGCGTGAACATTTCAAAGTACTCTATAGACAAGGAAGATTGGCTTGAAAAGTTAGACATATTTAGGCAGGCTGTTTTATTTGCTTCTTTGAAGAGACTAGGGATATTTTGAGAAGATTGAAGGAAATATACAGTGCCAAATATTAGTCTGTTTAGAAGAGAGAAGAGGAATATGCAGGTCTTAATGGAGCTGTCTTTTTGGGAGGAAAACATTTTCTCTGTTCTAGTGCTTTAATAAGACACAAAGAAATCCCAGAGTTGGTAAACCAAAGTTTGTCTTCTATCTTGGAAATATTTAAAAAATACTATTAAATAACAAAAAAGATTTTTTTTTTAAAGTTAACCATTTGATTATGCGTGCAGGGACTGTGATTATTTATATTAATTTTACCCTCAGTAAAATAGGGCACCGATCTTATCACTGTATAATTACAATCTAGACATTGAATAATACTGAATGCAAAACTGTGTGTGCCAGCCATTATCTGTCAGGAAGAAAGGTTACAGACCCTTCTTTCAGCGTCTGATTGCAGTGGTCTTTCTGCTTCTAATTTTCATCTCTCCCAGTCTCCCTCACTCAGGTATCCAGTTCCTTCCTTCATCTCCACATGAAGATCTCTGCTGCTGTCTTCCATCTCCTGTCACTAATTGGTGTTTCCTTTGTTCTCACTTAAGGTGGCTGCTGCTTCCTCTGTGCAGTAGCAGAAGCCTAACACAGGTTATAATCTTGATCTTGGTTCTTCCCCGGTGATTCCAGCTTCTATTGTAATGCTGGAGTGTCATTCTATTGAGATGTATCCCACCAGTTGCTCTGTAGATGTAGGATCCTGATGTGATTGAAACAGTATTTGCAACTCTCCATGGGTTATGTGAAAGGAAGAAAAACATAGCTGTCAGGACTGGTAAATGGTAGGAAGACTAATGTACAAGGTAATTATTTTGCTTACATTCGTATCTATTTTCAGGACCCCTCCTTTGCTGTAGCTGCTCCTTGACATATTTCAACAGTGGGTTACCCCAGTGACTGTCCCCACTTCATAATGAACCTGTAATCACCATTCGGCAGCTGGAGATAATATATTTGATTTCCCACTAGAATCCCTCCATCCTCTCTCAGCTCGGGAAATCATCTAGGTCTTGCAGAGTGCTCTGAAGGTCAATCAAATTGTGCTATTTGGGAGGAGAGAGTGAGACTGAATTCAGCAGCTGACAGGCTTTATGAAAATGTCTTGTACCTGCTACTTGTGTAGCTCATGTGCTTCGGCTGATCTCAACCATTGCAATGAAGCATGTGGAAAATCTTGTCAGTTTGGCAGAGAAGCAGGTAACAGGGCATGACAAAATAGGGCAGTGTGCCAGGCATCAGATTGGTAGGTTTTATTCCACTGGTACTCATTGAGCTTTTATGAGCTGGAGGTTGGTGAGGAAACATGAAAAGTACCTAAAAGAAAACCTGTGAAGCTGGGCTGTTATTTTCCTTTATGTGATGAGATTCGGAAAACATAAGAAAATCAGGTAGTACTGCTGTGCAGAAAACTGTAAAGAAATCACCAATCTCAGAGAATGTTCTGAGGATCTGTAGAATAAATAGCCATTAATAAGACCTTTGTGGGTGCAGGGTAATAATGAGAGGCAGCATAGAGGTCAATGGCTGGTGGTAAAAAATAATACTGGCAAAAATGTTATGATTTCATTAGCAAGGCCACACAAAATTAAGTTTACAATTTCTATTCCATTTTGGGTGGACCTTCATGTAGGGCTATATGTGCTACCACCCTTGTTAAGAAACTACTACAGGTATGTATTAGAAGCAATAGTGAGGAAAAATGTGAAAGAAGAGAATGATAACAGTGATGCCTCCCTGGATAAAACCCTGCAACAGCCAGTGATTTAGGGATATTCTGAACTGACAGTTGAACACCAAGCCCTTCATGTTTAACAGCACCAGATGAACCCGTGTAGCATGTATTAATCTAATTGGTTTTTAATCCAAAACCACTGCTTTTGGAATTAAAAAAATTTAGAATTTATTAATGTTTTCTAGACTTTAATTTCTATCATACTGGAAAGCAGTTTCATTTATAAACAGACACAAAAAAACTAATCAATGAAGACAAATTTGCATGGTAAATTGACTCAGCACTCCCAATTTGTGGTAGAAGAGTAACTAAACTTACCATGTTTACTTCCAAATGTTCACTTGCTAAACCCATTTATGTTTTTAAATACAGCTATGTCATTTTATACATCTCCCATTCAGTTCTTTTCTCAGTAGAAAACTCACAGCCTATGAATGTCCACATTCAGAAGTTGATCCACAACTGTGGTCTTGTCACACTTTGCTTTATCTGTTTTAGTTTTACCATGTCCTTTTGGAGATGAGAGATAAGGAATATCATACAGTATTTGAGTTGTCATTACAGATAAATATATTTGATAATTTTGTTTCTATTCCTCAAGCTAATATTTTCATTGAAATATCCATGATAAATCTTTCAGGGGTGATAATAGCCAGTGGAGAGACTATCGTATTTTCCCCCTTTGTATTAATTTCCAGTCCTCAATTTCATCTGTCATTTTATTGCCTAGACACATTATACTGTGAAATTTTTTCACCATTCTTTCTGGTCTTTCTGTATTTTTATTATCCCGATTAATTTCTATCATCAATAAACTGTCATCTTACTTTGTATCCTCTTTCTAAGTTACTTATGTAACTGTTGAACAAAACAGGATTCAGCAAAGTTTGCTGTGTTTTTCAAGTGTTATTAACCATTTTCCTTTTTTGTTGTTGCTATTATCTCATGAGAGGTCTCTCCTATGTCATCATAGCCTAGTTCCTTTAATGGTCTTTGCAGAATTGTGTCAAAATCTGTACATTAATCTAAATATAAACTCAGTGAATCACTCATACCTATGTGCTTGCCAATGGTCACAAAGAACTCTAACATTGATAAAGGATGGCTCATGAGACCTCTGATCCCAAGCATCCTCTATTATTGTCTTCAAGATAGATATTCAGTTCTGCTTTGATACAGAAATCAGTTAAAAAACTGACAGTGTAGTCAGCACTTTGGTAGCACACCCCACTTAACTAGAAGAGTAGACAGCGTAGAGTACATTGGAGTTTGTAGGCAAAAACCATCTACTCCTGCCAATTTGCTGCTTTTATTTTTTACCATTTTTTTTTATTTTTCTAAAACTATTTCTGTTGACAATACGTGCTAAGCTTATCATCACTAATTCTGTAGAGGGTTGAGCATCTTTCTTGATTACCCTTGCGTGGTATACCACTTTAAAGAATTTGATTAGTTTCTGTGTTATTTTCCTTTCGTAGTTTAATCACCTGTCAACAATAAACAGTCTATCAGGCTTCCGTGCTCTAAAAACTCCATGGAATATGTTCCATGCTTAAAGACTTAAGTGGAAAGCAGAAGGATGACCATGCCCATTTCATAGGTGAGAGTCTGAGACTGTATTTTTCTCTTCATGCCACAGAAATCTGTTGAAAACCAGAAATTGAACTCAAGCTGCTGAAACCACTGCCTAATTAGAAGCCAGTCTTTTCTACCTGTTTTCCTCTGTGCACTTGCTAAAATTTTGGTATTTTTAACAGGTAGCAATGAATGCTAATCCATTTTTGCCAGTGACACAAAGGAGGGAAAAGATTGATATACCTGGCAGTTGAAGGGAGTAGAATTTCTCTGCTTGCACTTGAGCTACACAAAATAAGGATAATGTGTTTCTGACTCAGAGGCATTTTACCCAGTTTTCGCACTGGAGCAAATGATTTCTAAAGATATTTGGCAATAAAGAAAGAAGAGCTGACTGTAATTATAGCAGATAATGTTTTTGGAAGTATTTCATAGCAGGATGCCCATAGAATTCAAGGTGGGATTGATAACTAAATAAACTTTGTAGTTTTATGAGAGGTTGGATTTTAAGATGCACAAAACTAGTACATCAATTTAAAATATTTCTTCTGCATGATTATCATCGTGAAAAATAAGGCAAAATTCTCTAAAAAAGTGAACTGTGGTGTCTTGAGCTCTCTTGCCTTTTTACCTGGAAATTTATGGTTGGATAGATGGGAATCTTAGAAAGGTTAAACAGTATATACTAGCATCACAAACATTCGCATTTTAATTTCGTATTCAGAAAGCCTGACTAAATGATTCAAGACAATGCTTTAATCTTTATTGCTAGAATCTCCTGCCTATGTTGTGAAAGTATTATATATATTATTTGCTAGAAAGCAATATGAATAGTACTGCTTCCTCCATTCCATCAGGCTTCAGCATCAAACGTTCTTTAAAAGCAAAGCCTTATTTTGGGCTACGCAAAGCAGCATCATAGGATCATAGAATATCTCGAGCTGGAAGGGACCCATAATCATCCATTCCAGTTCCCTGCTCCTCACAGAAAAAGATTAGTCAAAAAAAGCTCAAATACTTAGTCGTTAACTGTAATTTTTAACTTGTTAAAATTCCAGGGCTGGAGAATGAATTAATATGGAACACTAAGTGCTGGGTGCAGTGTGGGAGCACTTTGTGCTTCTCTTGCTCTCTGCCTGTCGAATCTGCACCTGTGAGCCTGCAGGGAACGCGATGTGGTGCACTTCCTGATGTGATCTCCTCAGTGAAACGCCTGGTGCTGGTTTCGGTGCCTGTGTTTTTATTGATTATGGGCAAGGTTTTGTGGCAGTTTTACCCTAAGCTGCACTGTACATAAAAGAGGTTATATGAGAGTGATATTATGTTCTAATTCATGAGTTCCTTAAGTACTCTTTGTTTACTTAATGCTCCTTCCATTTAAAACTTGATTTAAAATTTAGAACAATGGTACGATTTGTGTATAGACTTATAATATGTAATATTTTTACAGCTGTGCGACTCTGGAGGCTTTTTGGTTGCTCTTTTTCAGTTGTTCCACTGGTTTTTGAAGGATTTATTCTCCTGATGCCATGTACTGCAATTCCTTGCATATAGGATCATTCTGTCCTTTTTATGAGGTTCACTTTTGAGGGAATAAAATACTTAACTCCAAACCAAATGCCAGATTCTGTGTTAAGACTAAATGATAACTAGCTTTTACACTATTAACTTTGTAAAGACTGAAAAGAGAATAATGAGGCTCTAAGTCAACACAGGAAGTTCCACAGCTATTAATTCATCTACCCTGCTAATGCTTACACAGATTCTTACCAGGTACCGCCATTGTAGAAGCCAGCAAATATCACTGAATACATTGAATGAAAACACAAGAACCAATGTGTAGATTTAAAAACAGGATGAAAATTAGCTGTAATCGATACAGAAGAAGCAAGCTACACAATCAATAAAATCTCAACTATTGATTGACTATACAAATTGGACAGATTAGTAACTAATGGGTTGCCATGTTCAAGCAAGATGTTTAACATGGTTTTAAAGTAAGCGTGAGAGTCCCTAACTCACAATGTCAGAGGACAGCTGTACCATGACCACCCAAGCACGGTAATTAAATAGCAAGCAGGTTAATTGCAAAGACAAGCAAGAGACTGGAGCTGAAGGACTGAAAGGAGTCAGTTGAATAGTGTTGTCCAACTGTGGGGAAGGAAAAGGAAAGTCATTACAAAGGGAGCTTCATCAGTGTACAATAATTGAAGATTCAGTTTTGATTAAAGCCTTATTTTAAGGTTATGATAATGTAGTAGGGTTAGAAGCTGATTGAATTGCAGAAGGGTGGGTTTGGGGCCCGTGGGAATTGTCATCAAATAAACCTGAAGATTATTCCAATCCATATCTCAGATTTTTTTTGTTGTTTTAGTTTCACGTGCAGCCATGGCAAATTACACCTTTGAGGATGCAAAACTGATTTATTTAATGTGAGGGGCTAACATATACATTGAACATATCATATCACTTTGTCTCCATGGCTCAATTTTACTATGGCTCGATGGTTTTGATCAGTATTTAGTGGGAAGGAGAATAACCCAGCTAAATGATTGTTCTTCATATGGTTTCTAATCTTTATAGCTTACTGCTACATAGAACTCAGTTCAGCAGAGCACTCAGACATGTGCTTAAGTGCTGTGCTGAATGAGAACTAGAATACATCACTCAGTGTGTGCGCCTGAAAAGGCTAACAACAGTACTGCCATAAAAGATATAATTTTGTATATATTATCATCTTCTCGAGGAAAGGGAAGCTACACATGGCAGATGCTATTCATGTTCCTGCATGAATTACTCAGCTCCTCTGATGACAAGGGTGACTATGAGGTCATAAGCAGAAAAGTAGTATAGCGTAATACAAGTGATGCAGTCTGTGAAGGAAAAGCTTTCCCATGGAGATGTAAGCAGAAAAGAAGAATAATTAAGAGTTTTCATATTTAATTTTCATACAATACTTCAATGTCCAATTGGGAAGGAACATAAGATTTGCTTATGAAAAAAAAATACAGTGCTTTGTATGTTTCCATACTTTCTCCTTTGGTGTCCTGCTGTTGTTCAAGATATAACTGGAGCATACCAGTTACAATTTTTGAAGGGAACAAGGAGGAAACTGTCAGTATAATGGCTTTATTCTGATGTCTAAATTCTAGATTCAAACCCAGAGTTGTTGGTGCTTTTCTATGCTTCATTACTTCCATAGTTGTTAAAAACTTAGCCTTTGTTTTAATGCTGTAACACATGTTGTGTTCATTTATGATTGTCCTGATAAATTCACCTTGCTTTTGCCTTTGTTGCTTTTGTTTATGTTTGGTTTTTTTGTTTGTTTTTTTTTTTTTTTAGGTTTGTTTCCTGCAGTGCTGAACCTGGCTACTAATGCTCTCATCACAACCAATGCTACCTGTGGAGAAAAGGGTCGGGAAATGTACTGCAAACTTGTTGAACATGTGCCTGGGCAGCCTGCAAGGAACCCTCAGTGCCGTATTTGTGATCAAAGGAGCAGAGTTCCACATCGTACGTGTGCCACTTTCATTTTGTTCCTTTAAAAAGATTTTTTTTCCAAATGTTGTAGATGCTCGACAAACGAAACTGTAGATCACTGGCCCAATTACTATGAAATGTCTGCTGCTTCTTAAATGAGGTTACCTATCTCTTCCATTGATATTTCAAGATCTATATCTGTTATGTGTATTCCTCAAACTGAATTTTCTAACTCAGATTAAAGTGGAGCACCTAAATTCAGCTTTAGGAAAATTAATTATGTACAGCAGTTGTTGTATTCCCTTGATATATACTGACCGTGAATGAAAACCAGATGACTTTTACCTGCATATTTACATGTAGAATTTGAACATTTTGGACAATCTAAGTGTATTGGGTTTGCATGGCAAGGTTTTGGTAGTGGGAGGGCTACAGGGGTGGCTTCTGTGAGAAGCTGCTAGAATCTTCTCTCATGTCTGATAGAGTCAGTGACAAAGAGAGACCTACTGTTGGCCAAGGTCGAGCCCATCAGTGACAGTGATAGCACCTCTGGGATAACATAGTTAGGAAGGGGGGAGAAATTGTGTACCACCAAGAGCAGCCAGAAGAAAGGAGTGAGAATATGTGAGAGAAACAACTCTCCAGACACCAGGGCCAGTGAAGAAGGAGGGCAGGAGGTGCTCCAGGTGCCAGAGCAGAGATTCCCCTGCAGCCCGTGGTGCAGCCGTGGTGAGGCCTGCTGTCCCCCTGCAGCCCATGGAGGTCCACAGTGGAGCAGAGATCCACCTGCAGCCCAGGGAGGACCCCACACGGGAGCAGGTGGGTGCCCAAAGAAGGGTGTGATGCTGTGGAGAGCCCACACTGGAGCAGGCTCCTGGCAGGACCTTTGGTCCCATGGAGGGAGGAACCCAGGCTGAAGCAGGTTTGCTCGCAAGACTTGTGACCCTGTGGGTGACCCAGGCTGGAGCAGTCTGCTCCTGAAGGACTGCACCCTGTGGAAGGGACCCACGCTGGAGCTGTTTGTGAAGAACTGCAGCCCGTGGGAAGGACTCATATGAGAGAAGTTCATGGAGAATTGTCTCTCATGGGAGGGACCCCATGCTGAAGCAGGGGAAGAGTGTCAGGAGTCCTCACCCTGAGGAGGAAGGAGCAGCAGAGACGTGTGATGACCTGACCACAGCCCCCATTCCCTGTCCCCCTGCATTGCTTGGGGATGGAGGTAGAGAATCAGGGAGTGAAGTTGAACCCGAGAAGAAAGAAGGGGTAGGAGGAAGGTGTTATAAGATTTAGTTTTTATTTCTCATCACCATACTCTGGTTTTGATTGGCAATAAATTCATTTAATTACCCCAAGTTGAGACTGTTTTGCCTGTGACAGTAACTGGTGAATAATCTCTCTCTGTCGTTATCGCAACTCATGAGCCTTTCATTATATTTTCTCTCCTCTGTCCAGGTGAGGAGGAGAGCAATACAGCAGCTTTGGTGGGCACCTGGCATCCAACCAAGGTTAACCCACCATACTAAGCATCATCTGAAATTTCAGTTGAGGGCCAACTCCAGTTTTTATTTTATTGTGTTCTGGGATATTCTTCTTCTTCATTTGATGTTAATTCAGTTTAATTGAGCCAGCATAAGAAGTATAAGATAATGGAGCGCTGCTTAGGTTAATTGTTTATTTTTCATTTTAAAATTGATCTTTGCTAACACTGCTTTCTTAAAGACTACCCGGAAGCAAAATCAGTTTTTGAGTATAAATTTGTTATCATTTGCTTCCAGAGATTCATATTTCTATGCAGTTGGGAAGATTAGAACGAAGAAAATTTCTAAGTCAAGTCATACGAGTTTAATTCCATTTGAACTTGCAGTGAAAAACATGGATAGCATTAACGTTGTTAGATTTTTGTGAGTGTATTGGCACTGTAGTTGGTAAAGGGTGTTGATACACTTAAGACAGCTTTTAATGCAATACGTAGAATTTTGGAAGAAGCAGAGCCACAGAGGCATGGAAGGAATTTCTTTTTTCCAGTTGTTTTACTCTAAAATCTAGCTCAGATATATTCACACGTCATGACACAGCACATTTAAGCATGTGCTTAAAGCCACAGGAAAAAAAAAAAAGACATTTAATCTATCTGCTAGTTCTAGATGAGCTGTCTATGTAGCTTTTCAGACAGAAACTTGTTTAGCTTCTCTTTAGAAATTTCCTTCCAGGGCCGCCCTTTGTAGAGTTACTTTACTCGCTCCAAAGTCTTTTCCTAATAGCTAATCTGCATTTTCCTTGCAGAAATTCATGTTACATTTTCCCTAACTTCAGTCAATACAGGGAATGGATTATTCCCTTTTTCTTTAAAAAAGTATTTTGCTTAATTGAGGGTTGATGGTATTGCTCTATTTAGTTTCTACACTAAACTGTCTCTTTTCCTTCATTCTCCTCATAGGTTGTATTTTCTAGAACTCGAACTGTGCAAATTGCAGCTCTCTGAATTCTCTCTAGAGGTTTTCATCTTTATTAAAATTCACCTGTGCTTCTACCAGCACTGCATAGAGATGCAGATTTGCTTCAGAATGGGCAGAATATATTCCTGTTTACGTGTTTTACTTAGGTATTTCCCCTTTTTAATGGTGTGACACCACTGAGAGATATATACCTAGCTGTCCGTTATAATCCCCAGATGCTTTCCTGCTGAATGGGTACACAGCTATTTGCTCTCCACCTTGTATTTGTGAAGCTAATTGTAATTGCCCCAGTACAAACTACTTCATTTGTCTGAACACAGTTGTAACCCATTTTTTTCCCAATATAGTTTTCCAAGTTTCTATATCTTCTTTAATTGTAGTAAATGCTGCCTTCTAAGGAAAGGTCATACGATTTTGTAGCAATATGTTATGTTATAGTAGTGTGTCTCACTCAGAGAGGATCACAGGGGTTTTTGGAACCATTCCAACTGGCAGAAACACTGTGCAATAGATTCTTTCACTTCTTTATAGATGGGTGTTTAGAGATGCATGCACATCATACGAGTTTATTTTCTATATCAAGTTTGTTTAATTCAAAAAACAAACCTAACCAGAGCTGGGTTGCTTTGTTCCCATGTCCTGCCTGTGCTATCAGATAGTGTACACTAGTGTATGTATACATACACAGACATACATATGTGTGTATCTATCTATATATATATAAACCCCATCTGAATGATTTATATCTATGTTTCCCCTCACTCCTACTCCCTTAAAAACTTGAATCTGCCCAGCTTTATAATGTCTGGTCTTTTGTTGCCAACCATATCTCATTTTAAGGTTTTTAAATGTTCATTTGGCAGAAGGAAGTGACTTATTTAAACAGAGATGGCTCATTAATAGAAGAACCATGTAATGTAACCAGACTTTAAATGATCCCCCTGGAATGTGCAAGTCTGGAGTGCCTCCCCTTAATTACTGTAGTAGGAAATGAACACAAATTCCCTGGTTAATCACATGTGAGCCCAAATTAAAGAGCACAGTTTGATGGGCTCGCTCTGTAAGTTCTCCTTGCCATCCATCAGGGAGATTGGTCCCTGAGCTGCATTTGCTATCCAGTCCTTTTTACAAATATTGTATTATTTTCCCTTACTTTTTAAATAGGCAAAACATAACAGCAATTAATCAGTGTTTTCAAATGAATTATGATTAAACTTTCATAATAGTGATTACAGCTAATTGTTGGTTCATCTCTCAACCCTCCTTCTCATGATTTACCTTTATATCAATTTCACCTGAAGAGACTTACATCAAAGATTCCAATTAGACAGCTTCTGTCACAGTCACCAAGGAGCTCGGAGTTTGTTTTATAGGTGATTTTTGCTGGCACTCATTGAAAGCCAAGGTTTGTGAAAATAATCAGAGCTGGGGGAACTGACAACATGTAAAGCACGAGTGTGTTTTGCTTTTCAGTATAAAGATAAAGCTACTAATAACATCCCTTGTAGCACCAGCATTCTATCTTGCAAATGTTGGTGCCTACTAATGCCACTGAATAATCTGATATTTAAATGAAATTTTTGGCATTTTCAATTTTGAGGATTTATGCCTTCCCTCACATCCACAAAGCACTTTAATTGTATCTTTAAATGTGTTGAGACATTCTGGATTTCCTTAATGAGCTAGGACTCCTGTCCTCCACAGGTGGCTGATGTAGCAAAAAAACAGAGCCACAAAGACTATCAATGTGGCTGGTTGGTTTAAGTAATAACTAAAATAACAAGTAAATGAATCAGTTCATGAATTAATTATTTGTAATTCTAGGACTAGCTACTAATGAAGCATATTCCAGTTTCATATCAAGAAAACCTGTCAGTTTAGAAAGGCATCCTTAATGAGAGGGGTAGGATTTCTCTTATCTTGTTATGTTCTTGCAGACAGAACTTGCATGGAAGAAACCTACTGTATTTGAATTTCCTTTGGGTTATTTTTCCCATAATGTACAAACTGTAGGCAATTAGGGACTTAAAATATACATCCTTGTACCTTTTAAAATTGAGGTTACCTTATTCTCCGTTTTGTATAGGGGAGACACGCTCATTGACCACAAAAAGTAACCTGTAAATGTTGAGTGTGATTTTTCTCAGTCTAAATAACATTAAAATACTGTGTAAGCAAACTTCAATAATTTAGAAAGTCTTGAATTCTAGGAAGAATTCAACTCTGTAAATAAGTTCTTTTCTCTGTTATTTGGGATTCGTTTGGGACACTGCAGTAGAGTAAATATAGACATGGAATTTGATGTGGATTACAACCAAGCAAACCTTCTTTATATGCCTATATGTGAGTCAGAAAATTTTCCAGTTGAAAATTATATTCTGTAATGTTTTCTGAATAATTTCCTCTTTAATGATTTCTGAATTATTTCCTGAATTATTTCCATGTGTGCTTAAAATGTCTTAGAAATGCAAGTACCAGTATAACTTTAATCTCTGCTTTCCTTGCAAACCATATGTCCGGTTCCTGATTTGTTTCTGTTGCAACATTTAAAGACATTACAGTACTTGAAACTTCAGAAGACTGCATGAAGTGTTCACTTGATCTAGAAGCCTACATTTCTGTAGAATTAGGAGGGCCTCCAAGTGCATTCAGGTGTTCGGAATCACCTTCTTGTGATCCTAACCAAAACCAAACAACTAATAATAAATAAGTATTCCAGTAATAATAAGCATGACTGTGCCCCAAGAATAAAAGAAAAATTAACGTCCTATTCTTTATTTTGAAGTGCTGCCTCATTAGTTCTATAATTGTATTAAAATCTAGATTTTAAAATCTAAATTAATTTAAATCGCCTAATAATTTTGAAATATGTTTCTGTATTTCTGCTGTTCTAACAGAACGACATCCAATAACAAATGCAATTGATGGCAAGAATACTTGGTGGCAAAGCCCTAGTATCCAGAATGGAATTGAATATCATTATGTGACCATTACTTTGGACCTCCAACAGGTAGACTTCTCTTTGTTTGTGACTGCAAAGTCTTTCTTTCTTGCATAACAGATCACCTGGATTATTTTCTCTTTGCTCTATGTTGCTTTTATATTATGAAGACACACTCAGCTTCTCCTATAACGTTCTGTTGTTTGTATGGATAATTCTGACCGACTCATTCATTGTAACATAATGTACCAAATTAAAAATAATTATTTCATATATATTTTTATGAAGTCATGTTTGCAATTATTTGAAACATAACATTTTCAGTATTTTTTTCATAATAACTTCTGGTTTGGCTCTTAAAGTTAAAAGATCGTTTCAGGGAAAATTAATATGAATAAAAAGTTTATGTTCAGAAAACTGTTCTTTCTTGTTTCGGTAATGTAGTACTATACACCTAAATACACAAAAAGTGTTTAAAATACTTAAAATACCTTAAAAATACTTCAGCTGTGCCAGGGATACAGGTGCATGTGATGAGTTATTTTGAGGGGCAGCCTGGGTAGAGGGGGAGTTTGGCTAACGAGGTCCTTAAATAAATAGCCTTGTGTTAGTGCATTTCCCTTTTAATCAGTAGAGCTAAACCTTTTTGTGGAAGTTTGAGTGTAATCTCCTGTGCATTAAAAAGTTCAGGGATTTTTAAAATGTCTTTAAAACTTTCAGAGTTATTAGCTGGTTTGCCTCTACAACAAGGGATTGTGCCTCTTGCTGGCTATTGCTGTTAACATGTGAGTAGCTCTCAGGTATTAAAACTAAATTATCATCCTTGTTTTTCATCACCCTGGTGATTTTACTTCTGTGGTTGTTTAGGTCAGGTCTGCTAAACTAGGGAGTTACAACTTCTGGGTTTTTTCCTGCCATAAGAGTATTTAGATTGTCATAGGAAATAAGCAAATTTGTGCAATTCTGAAAGTTTGGGGTTTTCTAACATACTAAAAGCTAGCAACTACAGGGTCAGTGACTATATTGAAGAAAAAGTATGGGTTATGCTAAGGTACTTAAAAGGCTTCTTTGTGTGCCAGTTGGCAGCGGTCTGACAATACTGCACTGTGTGTTGTGTGGGTTTGGGTTTTTTTTGTTGTTGCTTTTTTAAAATGAAACAAGACTCAAGCATGGGCCTTTTTCTTTCGTTTGCTTATTGTTCAAAGAAAGCTGGGTGGTCCTTTTGCAGCACTAAAGCCGATATCTTCTCCCAAGCCCATTCAGTTGTATTGGCTGGAATAGGAGCAGTGTTGAGGTTTCCATGGATGCCGGAGAGGTGGGATAAGACCCGGTGTCACTAATGCTGCCTGGCACGCTCTTTATGGCCTGAGTAACCCGTGTAGTTAGGAATGCACACTGTTTACTCACCACCTTACTTGAACAAGAAAACAGGTTTTTTTTTCCCCTCAAATTTAGTAAAAGGTCTGTTGCAGTTTGCATGGCTTTTAGAGTGCTCAGTAAGAAATAAGAGTTGTTTGGATTTTGAGGAGTATTAGGAGTTTTTGTTTGGTTATTTGGGTATTTTGTAGACACAACGTTGTAGGCTTTATTAAAGTACTCGGTAAAATACAATTTTTCTCTTCCAGCTAGTGTCGTGCGTAGTAGTCACTATGAATGACAAATGTCACCAGATATCTTTGAGATCTCACTTAGAAGAAATGCTATTATTTACCTTTCGCTTATGGAAGATTCGGTAATTGCTGTGTTTGTGTTGATAAATTCTTGCTTTAAGTATAAAAATGCTTAACTTCTTTTTGTGAGACAGAAATAACAAATGACAAATCTATAAATAATGGATTGAAAATTGCAGGAATGCATTAGTTTTTATGTTATTACTGGTAATTATGATATAATATAGAATGCTTTCATGAATCCTAATTTCAAGAAAAAAATCAGGGAAATAATGACAATTTCTTCATTTATATGATGTCTGGCTTTCTGGGACAGTTACTTTTTTTTTTTTTTTTTTTTTTTTTTAAATTTATTGTGCAGCGTAGCCATAATGGTGTATACTAGTTAACAATAACTAGTAAATTGAAGAAATAAAATACATTTAACCTCAGAAGGAGACACAATATTATCATTCAGGTTGGGAAAAATCCAGTTTTTAAAATGTTTTCTCCCAACACTTGAGATTTACTATAATACTTATAAAGAGCTTTTATCTATAATGGAAGCTAGGTTTCTAATTCATTGAAGTACATTTGAAATTTGTACCCCATCTATTATAAAAATATGACTTGAAATCTGGAACTATTTGGCTCTGAGCATCTTTGCTAATTTGCTCTTAACCCTTGACTTTTCTAGACTTTTTAGCCATTTTTACAATCACCATCCTATCTATTTCACAAGAATATTGTAGAACACCATTCATAGCTGCACATGTGAAATTATTTTTTACAGTGCTTTTCATGCAGCAAGGGCATAGGAGGTAAAAATGTGAATGTAGATTTATTAGGGAGTTGCTCACATGAATTTAAATGGAGGTTAAAATGAGAGGCTGAGCTGCTGAAAGTGGAACTGCAGATCTGAGTTTGTCAAGTGGGTTCATTGGTGTGCTAGGTGGTTGTGTCTACGAATCACTCACAAATTCCCAGGAGAAGCTGTCTGCTCTTGTGCATTTCTTACTGCTGCTGGTTCTGTAGGGTCTGTGGGTTTCGCTTTAATGGTGGTGGGCAGTTCAAGTGCAACAGAAGTAATTCAGGGCCAGGGAGTGCAATGTTTAGCAGGACAGAAAAAAAGCTTTCTCTTCAAGAAGTGCCGAGAAGGCAACTGGCAAAACAGAAAGGCTTAGACTTTCAGGGAGAACATATTCCCTGTACTCATGCTATTCCGAATCATCAGTTGGTTTATTTTCACAGTCATGTTGAAGATTAGTACAGTATCTTTAAAGAGAATTGGCAAATACACAGGAAAACCAGTTGGCAGCTGGAGGTGGTCAGCTCATCTATTCCTGATTTCTGCACACATCAGGGCACTTTTATTAACAAATTCCCTGCTGTTGTGGGGAGCAAGACTTTGATAATACGCTTGATATTGTGAAGATGCTTGTGCCAGGAGCATATTTATGTGCGTTTTGTTTTTTTTTTACTATACACTTTATATTTTTTTAAATGGTGCTGGAATATTTTATGTGACTTATAGATGTGTGGAACTCTGGTGGATCCAGGGTTAATATTCTGGCAGAAAATTCTGGGCTTAATAAGTAGAGCTTAATTGCCTGAGGTTGTGAAGGATCAGTTCAGTGTTCAGGTAATCCTTTCCAGGCATATATTTCTGACAAAAAAAAAGGTAGTTGACACTCCTCAGAGCCTCCTAAGATGCACCTAGTAAGGTGCAAAAATAACTGATTAAGCTATATCGTTGATTTCTCCTTAAGGCAATTGCAGTTCATCAGTTTTAAGTTCCTTAAGCTCTGATAGCGTCCAGCTCTTTCACCTTGTCTTTTCATCCTGTCCCCTGCTCTGCTCTGTAGGAAGGGAAGATGGAGTCTAAAAATTGTGTTCTGACTCAATGTAGGAATCACTGCAGTCTCACTCCTCCTGAAGTGTATTTCAGTACATTTTAGATTCTAAGTTTTTAGACTCATGGACTTTACTGTTTGAGTGGCACATGTTATATTTTGGGAAATGGCATTTCTGAAACTACATAGAGAAGTGAATAACTGGAAGTAGGAGAAGAATGCTTGACTTGCTCAGAAAAATTTTGAAAAGCATTTATGAAAAGCAGACAGCAATATTTTGTTAATGCTAAATTCATTATTTTATAGCTCTGTATTGTCCAAATTAATTTTAATGGAGGATTTTGATCTGGTTTTGAAAGATTCCTTTGTTATCTGATGCACTTTAATACCCATGAGCAGAAATACACAGAAACGCATGTGTGCATGGTTACAAACATGTATCATGTATCCTTAAGATGGATAATGCTAGGAAGAGGAAAGGAATTACAAAACTGAGTGATTGCTTTTGCTTTCTCTACACAAGACTGTACAACGAAGTGACTCTGTGGCAAAAGACAGACATGAGAGAACTAGGAAACTGTGACAAGATGAATAGAGAGATTCAGGCTGGGACAGGAAAATAACAGGATAGGACTCAGACTGGTGTTGTAAAAGCTCAGTGTGGTAGTCTATTGTATGAGCTTAAAAGGGAGGAAAAATATCCTCCTGCTAGTGAAGGGAAACAGAATCTGTACATGCACCAAAGTGAAGAAAAAATCACTAGGGAGGAAGGGTCCTATGGAAAGTACATCTTCGCTCTTTGCTGTTATAGGTAGGACAGCTACAAGCATCAGAAATAGCATATAATACATTTCTGAAAGTAATTCTTCACAGCTGAGTTACAGGTACCACATGCACAGTATGGACTGTGATTCATTATTTCTTTACTGAGCTTTATAATTCTCGATTTATTTTAATTAGTTTATTTTAAAGCTTGAATTTTGGGTTGCATACAATACACAATGCCTTTATACATCTGCTGCTATGCTGATGACTACTATACATAATGTGAAATGTCACCTATAGTTTGAACATTTGAATAAACTTGGAAACCAGCTGAGGAAAAAACCTGAATATTGATATTTCAATTTTTCCTACATTAGCAAAGAGTGTGTCACAGTAGGAGAGATTGGGAATGACCTTAGGAGAGGACTTGTGTTTATTTGGTGTGGAGGACCCAGCTCACTTGTCAGGAAATTTACTTCAGACAAACTCTATTCTGGACCATGGGCTGAATGTTCATTAGCAGCTAAAATGAATCAGGTGTGTCTAAGCATGTTCTCCTGGCTTAGTTGTTATCTGAAGGGAATCCAGTTTGTGAGATCCATGATATGTTAATGATGTGAACCAAAGCAGGCTAAATAGGGACAGCTGGGAGATTCACCTCAAAAGCATGGTTCTTATCTGAGCTGAAAAGCTAATGTGGATGTACCCTCATAACCTCTGTGTCTGAACAGAGTCCAGATTTTATGTTAAGCCTGTCAGATGCTACACCGAAATGGTGGTAGTCTCCCATGTCTTAATGCAATATTGCTGACCTTTGTGGGAGGACAAGGGAAATATAAGAGGATAAACATCCTGTGAAGACCCCTTGCTTGTGGCACCTTGCTTGTAATTTGCTCCTTAATGTTGCCAGTGTGACAGTGCTGTGTTGAGAGCTGTTGGAAGGAAACATTATTTTCAGCCATCTCTGTTCCCTTGACGCACAACATCAACCTTGGGCGATCACAACTCTCTTTCAGAGAGAGTGCGTCACTGTTACACAGCAGCAGAATTCGCGTGTCTGTTAGCCAAGCCATCTTGCAGAACCCTGTTGAAGATGTTGCCCAGGTGTGTGGCCAGACTGAGACACGTTACCTGTTCCTGATATGTTTAAATTAAAGAATGGCTGTTTTTAATGAAGTATTATTTGAGCGATTAAATTCCTATTTCCATCGCCAACCTCTGCCTGCTTTTAGTCTTCTTCCCTCTTCCTTCTGGTGTTTGACTGAGGAGGTTACAAGAAGATTGCTGTAGGAATGTTTAGCTTGGAATACCTGTGTAATCTCAAAAGTAAAGCTGCCCTTTCTGACTAGCCGTTTCTTCATGTTTCTAGTAAATGAGATTGTGCTTCACTGTCCCTTCCAAAGCTAGTCTGAAAACACACAATCTAGGAACTGTGTCATGTTGCAAATTAAGTGGCAGAGACCATGAATTTACTCAGTCTGCATCCCTGTTCAATTTATTTTCTTCTTAAAGAAGAAAGAAATAGGTTTTTGAGTCTTGGCAATTTAGAAGTTGTTGTGTGATTTTTGGATTCTGGAGCCCTCTCCCTGTTGTCTGGTTTCAAAAAACTAGTGGAACCTGTTGTGTGGGTCTTTGTCATTGCAGCTAAACCCTACAATTAGATCTAGTTAAACGAATCCTTTAGGGATTGACTGAAGTCACTCTTACAGACAGAGTGAAATGCAGGGTAAATTGAACAATGTATTTCACAGCAACACTGCTTCTTTTAATATAGATTTATAGTTTTTTATTTTATCTCATAATAGTTCATACAGTGGATAAGGAATCAGAATGTGATGAGCAATATAGCCATTTTAAAATAGGTTTCATAAATTATCTGCACAGTGGAATAGGAACTAAGTATATCATTAGCAGATGTTTGCTGTATGTTTTCTCTGCTCCGGAATATCAGATACATTTTCCAGTGGAAAAAAATTATAGCTAACTTTCTATTGAATAACTTCTGATATCAAATATCAGAAAGGCTAAAGGAATAAACAGAAGATTAATGACACTGTTTAGCCTTGGGATATGAGAACCAGATTAGTAAAATTAAGTGCCAGTTGGTCTTCATATGTTAAAGTTGTATCTGTGTCCAAATGTTTTGCTTAGATTTTCATTTAATATTTTCTTTTTCTCTTTTACTAACGATTACGTGCTTCAAATGTCTGAGACACTATCAAAACAGTTTCTATAAAGGTAAAGCTTAAAGCTTCTCTTTATCCCCAAACCAGAAAGTAATTTAACAGAAATGAAAATTAATCCAAACTGAGACTTTTCACCAACAAATGCCAGTCTGTTTTGTCCATCTTCAAAAATATTTGTCTAAAGAGAGAAATGCAACAGAGGCAAAGTCTGTTCAGGCTGTAACGCTGCTGCAGTTCCATGATTGCTGTTCCCTGCCATTGCATCCCCCTTCCCAAACTGGCTAAAGGGAGACATTCCAGTCTCCCCTGTTCTGGCACCGGCACTTGCGCTGTCGTGTAGTGAACCAGATCAGTACCTTGATACCGAAAACTGAGCCTTCTCTTGTTTTTGGGGGGTTAGGTTGCTGCCAGATCAATTTTCTAATTTGGCTTGCTGTATGGGGTTTTAATGCCAGCGTGGAGGAGGGGGCAGGAACATATTTCTGGAGGTGGTGGGGAAAACAGTTCCGCCTCTCTCCAGAGCAGCTGGTGCTCTGCATTGGCTTCAACTGGTTGTGAAACTTCCAAGTATAAAATACTGATCTATGAGCTGCAGTCCATGCCTGCAACAAAGAGATGTCATCCTGACTATTTGTTTTTACTGTTTCTTGCACATGAATCATTCTGTTTTGAAGTAATGTAAACATTTGAGAATTCAAAGCATTAATTATCTCTCTCAAAAAAATAATCCTAGGTCCAGTTCTCTGTCTCAGTTATAACTAAGTGGTAATGAACTGTTAAAGTGACAGCTCAAAACAGATGTAAGTAAAACCATGAAAATGAGACTGTGGAACTAATGTGTAAAAAAAAAAAAATAAATCTATTCTGTTTTATTAAAATGCTCAGCCAATTTTTACACATGTATAATAATTGGGTGTTAGTTTTAATACTGTTTAGTGGTTTTGTGCTTTTTGCCTTTTTTTTTTTNGTTGTGAAACTTCCAAGTATAAAATACTGATCTATGAGCTGCAGTCCATGCCTGCAACAAAGAGATGTCATCCTGACTATTTGTTTTTACTGTTTCTTGCACATGAATCATTCTGTTTTGAAGTAATGTAAACATTTGAGAATTCAAAGCATTAATTATCTCTCTCTCTCAAAAAAATAATCCTAGGTCCAGTTCTCTGTCTCAGTTATAACTGAGTGGTAATGAACTGTTAAAGTGACAGCTCAAAACAGATGTAAGTAAAACCATGAAAATGAGACTGTGGAACTAATGTGTAAAAAAAAAAAAATNAGACTTAAATTTAACATTTTAGTAATTGCCTTCATTTCTTTAGTTTCACAATTGACTGGTATCTGTAGGATGAAACAAAGCATGCTTTGCCTTTCTGATATTATTTTTAACCAAAGGAAAACTGTTGGATATGAAGTTAGTTTACAATGAAATGATTGGAAAAAAAAAAGACAAAGAAGAAAACCAGAAAACAAAAACCACACAAATAAACCAGTGAGGATTTCTAGCAAACATACCCAGGAAGCATAACTATTAGTAATTGTGAAAACAAACAGACCTATAGTAAATATTTTGACATCACGGTGAGTATTTTTAAGAACTACCTACTTTATACACTATTAGCAAGTATACTTTATGTTATGCAGCTTTCCACCTTCTCTTTGTGGGAAGGAGAGAATATGCTTGAGTGGAATGAATGTCACACTGATGACAGATGTCATCCAGCACTCAGTTCTTGTCTCAGAATAAAGTTTTTCACATTGATATCACTCAGACAAAAGCCTAAAGAAAAATTAATGACCTTTTTCCTTAGCTAAGGCTCAAGAGTGCACATCTATGCCAGCTGTAACTCCAGTCGAGTCTGCTGCATTAAGCTTTTAGAGGTTCTCACAAACAAGTGTTAATGAAGTTACTCAAGGTGACTTCCCTGCAGCATTAAAAAAGAAGGTTTTTCATGAGTAGTGCAGTAAAACATGGAGGGAGTACTCTTCAATGTATTCTGAAATGCTAAGAAGCCATTATCATCCTGAATGACCAGTTGTAATACCCAACATATAAAGTGCTGCTAGCTAGGCTGAGGAGTTATATTAACAATAAATCTTCACAGGCTTATTTTGCTCAGGTTTTTTTATGCTCCCCACTAAATCAGACCATAACTTTATTGTCTTGTGGTTAGTCAGAAAGATTTCTAAGTAAGCAAATCCTTTCAGCTTCACCTCATAATATACGCTGATGAAGATTTTAAAAAGTTTTGAGAATTTATAGTTTTTCATTCTGAGGTTACTTGTTACATTTTCCCTGGATGACTACAAAAAAGTATACATACTACTTTTTCTTTTCTAATTTTGGCTTTAACCAAGAGAGCTCTTCACCGTTCCATCCTTCAGGTAAATAGTTCCAGGATGTAGGTCCTAAATACTCCATTATAACCTTTGAATC
The DNA here is from genome assembly GCA_013399365.1 of Pampusana beccarii. Lineage (NCBI taxonomy): Eukaryota > Metazoa > Chordata > Aves > Columbiformes > Columbidae > Pampusana > Pampusana beccarii. The sequence goes on from VWYH01009359.1 coordinate 328,118, forward strand.
TGGAGTGATGTGTTCTGACATGAATATGAGGTTTTCTTCTCATTTTGTACTGTTGGCAATTCTGGTTATAAAGAAAGTCGCAGAGCCTGTGAAAATGGTGGTGTGACAAATAATGGGGTCATAGGAGTTTCAGTCTTGAACAGATTTTGCAGTCCTTACTGAACAGATATGTTGTCATTGAATAGTTTATGATGAATAAAAAGCTAACTTGAAAAAATGAGCTTTGCAGCTGACAGTGGTGGTCATGAAATGGTGCTTCTTTTGAAACGCGAGGTCTATGCTACAAGATGGGAAACAAGATTCTGTAGTACACGTGCAAACTGTGGTAACAGAAGGACAGCTGGATATGTGTGAAGAGATAGCTTAGTAATGGACTAGTTTGTTTTTTGTAAGGTTTTGTGTGTGGATTAAGATTTAGGGAAGTAAGAGCAACTCCTAATATCAAGAAAGTACGTTGTCATTTAAATGTCATGTAGTGCTTTGCAGCGGTACGCCTGTATTTATATGATAATTTGGTGAGATGTGCTTAAGATTGTTTTTAATTGCCTTTTGCCAGCTAGCAGGATGTAAAAGCATTCAGATATATGTATATGGCACAGCGTAAAATGCTGCTACTCTTAATAATGTGCAGAATAGGTCATAGTTTAACCATTGAATCTATATTGTCAAGAGTTCTTTCTCGTGTGTGCAATGGTCTTGGTTTGTTGGTGGCTCTAGGAAAAAGTACTAATGGTAATAAAGTAAATGTTTAAATAGGCCTTGGGGCTGCATAAGATTGTCCATTGTTCCAAACAATGAAGAATGAATATGTGTGTATATTCTTTTCATCAAATATATTGATGGCAAAATTATTCTCTCTCTTCCTCTGTGCTCCATGAAGTCTGTGTCACATACTCTGTTGGAAGCACTTCGGGACTTGCTTACCAACGATGTAGGTTAGTCAGTAAAAATAGTCATTAATGTAGCTCTTTTTGTTTGATTTGGACTAATGTGGACTAAGTGACTGAAGAAACTCAGAGAAAGGTGTGTAGTGGATCTCTCCAGCTGCAAAACATGGAAAAGTGGAGACTCGGTCTGTTATTACACAGAACATACAACTTCATGGTGAAGATAAACTTTTCACTGGGTTGCGAGTCCTGATGTGTTATGTCTTCTAATTATTCATAAGGAAATTCTGACTGTAAAAAGGGGATGTAAGATAGAATCACAGAATTACTCATCTCATAATTCACTTTTTATATTCCATATATACCCTGCTATGCTGTACAGCAACATATCCACATCTAAATCAGTTCTCAGGATAATTTTAAAAAGTATTGAGAACTAAAAGTTAAAATGAAAACTGAATATGTCAACACTTATTTTTTTTTTAATCTGGAACTCGGATTTAGAATCTCATTTCTTTTACATTTTATTCTTTCATTGTCTGTTTTTGAAATTTCCAAAGTTTAGTTGACATGAGACAGCTTAGAAACACTGCCAGAATATGTTTTTAAGCCTTTTTAACCACTACCTTGTTTAGCTAAAGAAATGAAGCATGGTATATATGAAAAGAAAGTGAAGAAAAGAAAGAAGCAAAAAAAAAAAAGCTGAAAATGTTTTGGAAAAAAGTCTCTGTTTTTTAATTTGAAGCCTTAAGTTAGTACTTTATTCATGTTTTCATTATTCAAGTTGTTTGTATTGCACAATATTTCCAGATTGAGATGGAGAGAACATCGTGTCATGTTCAGGGAATGAGTATAAATTAGTATATGCCTATTTCATATTCAGATCAGTGATCTTAACCTCAAACATCTTACAATCAAAATCAAATCAAAATCCCAGGTCGTTAAGATGATGCCTCTTATCATACATTATATATGGTGAATAACACATCCTTTTCCAGAGAACCCAAAGTAAAAGCTTGTGAAGGTTTCAGCAGGGAAATGTTAAAGGTTTAAATGTTGTTAATGCAGAAGATGCTCTATGCTAACAGTACAACAGTTTTAGATTTTTGTTTGTATCCCTCTCTACAAGATGGGCAACAGATAGATTTTGCCTCACTAAAAAACTAGTATTTATTTATATACGTTTTAGCACTCTGCAGAAAAGTCAGAAAACATAACATTGAAAAAGATCTTTAATTTGACATTGGTACAATTAGTGCAGCACGAACTTGCTCTCTATTGTACAAAAAGGAAATCTGTATAACTTCAATGAGATATATCCCAGGGCCCTGTGGGAATTGGCTGATGTGGTTGCTAAGCCACTCTTCATCGTATTTGAAAAGTCATGGCAGTCAGTTGAGGTTCCCAGCGACTTGAGAAAAGGGAATATCACACTTATAATAATAATAATGAGGACCCCAGGAGCTACCGAGCAGTCAGCCTCTAGTGCAAGATATCCCTGCCTGAGGCAGGAGGGTTGGACTACATCTTCAAAGGTCCCTTCCAACCCAAACCATTCTATGATTATCTAAGAAAAGTAAGCATTCTCTAGGAAAACCAGATTCTGATATGCTATTCTTGTATCTGACTAAATAGATTCATCTATGTAAAATTAATATTTTCATTATGGAAGTAGAATGTAATGACTTGAAATGAGAAGTTAAGTAGGTGAGAAGTTTTAGAATAGTTTTAAGATGCTTAGGTTTCAAGGTTTATGCACTGTAGAACTTCAACTGGAGCCTAAAAAATGGCTGTGATGGTTATTTTCTTCTCGGTGTTTTAGCACCGAAATAGAAGAACCACCTTTTCTGTTATTTCCTGTTGTCTAGGTTTGAAGAAGAAATGTTTGAATATTGGCATTTCCATCAATTTTCCTTTCCTCGCCATACTCTCTCCATGGAAAGAAGTGATTAGCCCTAGGAAATAAAAAGAAAAGTAATTGCTTTCTGCTATTATTTGAAAGCACTGTGAAAAGAAATTACTAACTTTAGCCCTCAATTCTGGTGTACACTAGGCCAATGATGAGCAGCGAAAATGGTCAACAGAAGGCAGCTGTTCTTTTTGAGGCCTTCACAAACAACTGTGCATAATGGAGAAAACCAACAGAGAAAATTACAAAGAACAAAGCTGACGTTGCCAGAAACTTTACAGGTAGTGGCTCCCTCCATTTGGCTTAATGTATCTTAGATATTCAACAGCTGGACAACTTGAAAGCTTTAGAGTTTTACATTTTATAAAGTGCACTGTTTTAATAGACTTTGCTTTAATTTATTTATTTTTTAAAATGACACAAGTTATAATCATATTTTATTTAAAACATGAGCAAAAGTTGAGAGGCATTAATAAAGGACCCATTTTTCTCAAGGAGAAGAAAATGTTTTTAAAGGTACCTGAGCCTCTCTAGCAGTTACATACAGGAGAGGGAGAAAGCTGAGATTGTTCTACGTTGAGGTATTTTTAAGTTGGTTTTTTAAAATGCATGTTCCGCAGGTATTAGCTGAATGGGACTGAGTGTTGTACATGGGTGAATTTTTGTCTAATTAGAAAATATGGAAGATTTCTAACTGAAGCTTGGCTTGATTTGGAGATACCTTAGAGCTGTTCAAGGTTTGTTGTGGGAAACTGTTTCTCAGTTTTTACCACGAGGTGCTGTGGACGTCTTATTTTGCATAGCATTCATAGCTACAACTTTTCTGGGGCAGATGATGCCCTGCTAGCTGGTAACCAGAACTGTTTGCAACACTGTGGAAAAAAAACTATGTTGGAATCAAGTGTGTGCATCTTTCAGCCCAAATTCCCCATCTGGTAGCAGCGTTTCAGTTGGAAGCAGCTCAGATGAACAGGAGAGAAATTGTCATTAGAAGACAAACTGCAGCATGGCAGGGAGCTGTTCAGTTCTCTAAACAGATATTAGCTGAATCCTGCTAAGCATCTTTTTTTTTACCCCCCCACATGCCAACATTTTCAATTACAGAATTTCTAACTGTGAGCCGAATGTTTGAAAGCACAGCCACTGTCTATCAGGGCAGTGATAGAATAATCTGCATGTTAGATGGTCGTTTGAGGAATCTGGAGAGCCACTTCATTTCTAAATTAGGCTTTTTCTCTGTCTGAGTTGGATGTGAGGCTAAAATGAGGAGGTTAGTTGTTCTTAAATAGCCAACTGTTTGAAAATTCTTGCATAAAACCTGTCTATTCTCTTTCATAAATAATAGATGCAAACAGTAATCTATAACAGCATATATGAATTGAAAGATGACGAACCACATAGAATTGTAAGATATTGATATTGGTCTCTGAGAACACAAGGAACTGTTTCACAAACTCACAAGCCTTCTGCTTTAGCTTATTACCAGAAAGAGCTGGATTCAATATGTTTCATATCTAAAACCTATAGAAGACGCTATTCCAAAATGAAAAATAGTGCAAATGTGATATTTAATTTGAGATGCAGGATGTCCTGGATATGTAACAGTCATTTTTATATGAGTGTGAAGACAGAAGTTAATGATCAAGGAAGACTGTTTTGCATTGAGAATTTGCTTAGATCTGCGATTCCTGATTGTTGATCATCCCAGGCACTAGAACGTGATGAATCTGGTAACCTGATGGGTGCAGGCTGCTGTGGCTCTGTCTTCGTGTTCAGACTGTCACAAGGCAGAGCTCATATTCTGAGAGAGGCAGACATACACACGGCTGCACAGAGCAACATAAATAGACCCCAGTGCCCTACTGGCACTCAAGTGAACACTCAGCACTCACCCAGACACAGCACAGGCTGCTTCACCCTGTTTTTCCTCTCCAGCTAATTAAGATTGAGGTCTGCTAGGAGCGTGTGTCTTATCTGTGGATGCATACATGATATTTAACACTTCAGTAGCTGGCCTTAGATGATTTAGCCGCTAGCTGGCCCCAGATCTCACTGGTGTCCCCAGTTGCTGACACCTAAACAGAGCAGCCTTGGAGATTGGCAGCCCTACTCGAATTGCTGGTACTCAGACCTCTCCTACCTGCTGGCTAGTTGAACTTGAAGTTAACTCTTGTTCACACATACCCACTCAAAGGAGGGAGCACACCTTAATGGAAGATACTCAGAAAAAGGATTTAATGAGAAAATAGGACAGGCTTCAGTGATCGAGGTCAGGACAAAGATGCTGACCAGCTAGCTATTGAGTCAACTGGTTCCTTTTACCTCCTTTTTCATCTATCTTACACCTGTTACTCCCTGATTCACCATGTCCCCCACTTTTATTCTCTCCCCTAAATGTTCCATGGTAAGTCTCATCCATTTCCACAATCCCCTTAACACATCTCATAATAAGTTTTACACAGTCCAAAAATGTTCTTTCCGCTGCTTCTACTAATGAGTGGTACCCCCCTATAGCCAGTCACCCCTGTTAGCCTGCCGGCCTTCTGAGAGAGCTTGCTCAGCTGACTCATCCAAATGGATTTTGCACTGGGCCAAGGAGTGTCTGCAGTGCTTTGCTGACCCTAACAGCACTTTTAAATGTCTGCTTAACAGAATCTATGGGATGTTTAAAGCCCCAAGTTTTAACAAGATTTATGCCAGCCTTTAAAGAAAAAAAAACCCGTGCTGAAATTCTGCACTCTTCTCAATAAAAGAATGCCATGTTTACTTGAGCGATGAACTGGAATAATAATCAACAACGTAATATAATTACAATAAATAAGCAGATACACAATTTACACCAGATTGCTGATGGAAGCCTCCATTAGAGCTATTACATTCTTCTGTTGAGAAAATGAGATGGAAATAATTCTATAGAATTGTGTGGTACTGTATTTTTTCTCTGATGATATTCTGACTTACATGAACGGTTTCTAACTGAAGGTTTTATTTTTTTAAATGGAAGCGCAGGTGGGAGTCAGGCACAATGAGATTTCCTGCTTCACTAGCAAAACCTATGCAGATTAATGATTAACTTCAGCTCTATCTGAATAATATTAGTGTAGCAAATTATCCTGTATAGTAGGATGCACTTTTCTATGTCTTATGAGGCATTCATAAGAAGATACAATGCTATACCTTAAGGAACTGCACCTCACAATATGTGCTTCACAGATCTCACTGCTGAGACAATTACCGGTGAAAATGAGACCCAAGACTCATTTGGTTTCTCATCTTGAGGATTATGTTGTCTGTAATTTAGGAAAGGCTTAAAGGACTATTTAGACCACTTCTCTCCCACTACCATAATTACACTGTGAGCAGAGCAAGTAGAAAAAAGCACCAGCTGCATTGTGGCAGCTGTGTTCATGGACTGTTACACGCTACTAGGCAGCTTGATATTGCTCCATTTTCACGTTTGTATCAGCAAACTTTGGTGTCCAGGTTACATTCTATTGGACTTGTACAAAACCAGATGTGCTCTAAGATTGCATAATTATTGCATCAACTGACAATTGTCAGCTTATTGGTGCTATTTGAAAAGTAAACCAGCATGCTGCATCAACTACTCTGTGGGAATAGAAGCTCAGTGTTACAATTTATTTGGAAACTTGGCTCCAGAAAGCTGAGCAGATTTACTTCTTTTTTTTTTTTTGATTGTGGAAACACACGCAGCAAAACTCAGTGATACATTAGACTTTATTGGTGTTAGTATTCTCATGCCACTAAGCTCTAGCTGGTTGTAATACTGTAACCAGAACACCGTTTGCTCAGCAACTCCGCAGTAAAAGAAGGGTTACTCTTGTACCTGGAGAATCAGTTGGAAAGTCAACGTTGCTTCCATGCCATTGACTTGCTTAGAGAATCATCACACAACTGCCATTATTTTTAGTCTGTTTTTTCTCCACTAGTTGTTATTGTCAGCTTGCTTAGAAAGCACATTGAAGCATGCAATACACCTGGTTTCTTGTCTGTGTCATAGCACTGTGATGAGCTGGTAGTGACTAATGGAGCTCTCTAAGGTGGGACAACCATCTTCCTGATTTGTGCTAAATCTCTACAAGTCTAGCTGTCCACCAAAGAAAAGGTGTTTCTAAGAAACATGGATTAGCATCCTGTACTTTTTTCAGCCTAGCCTTAGTCAGAAAGAGCAGGAATAACAACCAGGCCATGTTTTTGATGCATGTGCTTGCTCATCTTCTCTTGACTGCAATGAGCATTAGCAGCCTACCAACATGTAAACATTATTGTGTTTCGTTTCAGCTCTATTTGTCTACGCAGGAAATAATTTTGTTTTATACAGTCTTTTGGTTCCACTTGTGAATAGAAACTTGGAAAAGAAAGTGTTTCACATGTCACTGTGTTGCAGATAGCTCAGTGTTGCAGAAGCCACTGCAGGAACTTTCAGAGGCTAGGACAGTGCTGGTAGTCTGGATCAAGCTGATTAATTAAACACAACTAATTAAAATGAAAATTAAATTAATTAAAAACAACCCTTCATGTGTACTCTCTTAGTTACGTTATGTTTTTTTCCTTGTCAAGTTTAGATTAAGAGAAATAATGTTCACCCCATTATGACCTGCAGTATGTTCTTTCCTCTCTACTGCTTTTTTTTTTCATAAAATTTTGTTGCAGTTTCATTTACGAAGTATGCTAAAAATAGTCAAAGCCACAGGTATATAATAACTAGCAGTCAAACAGTATGCTATCCCAGAGGTAAGAAATGAGACTTCAAGCCAATCTTCAGAAGAATGTGCAGGAAATGCTATTGAAATAGGGCTCTAATTTGAAAAGTAGCTGTAGAAGGTTTCACTCTCCCACATAGCCTAGTGTTTCAAAGCAAGCAAACAAAAAAAGACTTCCTGTTGATTACACCTCTTGGCCCCATAGAGCTGATGCATCAAAGATGTTTGCAGAGCTAAATGTTTTTTTTGGCTAAAGACATTATTTAACATTGAATCTTCTGAGAAGTGTTTTTTTAAATTTTAGGATTTCCACAAAGGAAACTATAAATGCACACATAAGATTATGAATTTGTTGTCCTAAACCAGAGATCTTCCATGGTAGAAGCCCTAGCAATGTATTTAACCGTAGTTATCCATCTAACATGTGAGGAATAGTGTTATCATGAGAACTTGAGGTAAAACGCTCATTTAGAATAATTAAAAAAAAATAGAAGTGCGCTATAATGAAATCTCTATTTTGAACAGCTGGGGCTCAAAGAGTGTAAGTGGTTTGACTAGATCGTGCTGGTGTAAAAAGCAATTTACATTACAATACATTGAATTCTTTACTCATGCAAAGGACAATAATAAACTAGTTCCTTAAAATATACCTGTTGCTCATTACCTTCCTTAGAAAATAATAAAGAATTAAACGCTCCAGCTATTTTCTTTCATTTCAAAGAGCTTAACTGGGACACACACAGACACACAGTTTAGAGAGGTATATTAATGTTGTGTTTCTCTCTGTTTATTGTAAACGGTATTGATGACTGTGATTCAGTGTAGTTATATTTATTTGTGGCTACAATGGGATCTATCTATAAATGAGTTCAAGAGAGGAAAGAACATTTATGAAACAGGACAAGTGATTGTGTGATTCCTGTTGAAACAATAGAATGAAATACAAGTTTCTTCTTGTCTCTGGAGATTTTCTTTTATGTTATTGAAGAAAAATATTGATAACTTGAGGTAATCCTCCATGAATGCACAGTTATTCACGTGTTTTTCAGGTCAAAATAAATACAGCCTCACCCACTTCTTATTCTCACTGAAATACTTTGGTTGTTAGCGGTTTGACTTCCTGACTGAAGCTATTGTGGATCTTACCATGTTCCTGGCATCTACGCTGAAGGCAGGAATGATAATTGGAGATCAACGTTTTCTTTGCTTCTGTCATCAGATGTACTGTAGTATTTGCAGTGTTCTGCTGCTTAACCTAATTTTTAATTTATAATAATACTGGTGGTTATTAGAAAAACAGGTTGAGTCTTCCTACTATGTCTTTCATCGATTACTGCAGGACCTCCTTCCACCTGCATTACTGATTGTCTAAATATGCAGGAACAGATTTTTTGTGGACTAAGTCTGAATCATACAGCTTCTTTACAATGACTTTCCAATATAGATATCATTAAGTATTAAATCAACACTGTTCTCTCCATTATACCGTCTGGCATCCTTGTGTGCAGACTCACAGCTCTACATCTTAAAAATCATAATTTGCTGTATGTTCTTCTTTTCTAAGGGAAATAGCTGTTTCCTTGCCCTAGCTTCAGTTTTACCTCTGTAGCATCTAGATGATCCTAGGTTAAAAGGAGGAAAAAAAAAAAAAAAAANAAAAAAAAAAGGCATCACTAACATGTCATTCTGCAATTGCAAATGTATTGTTTATGCCTTGCATTCCAGCAAGCCTGTAAACAGAAAGAAACCTTGATAAATGAATTGAAAAGGCAGGTGAAGTGGACCATAATGAGCATTGATTACGTGCTTACATTCTGTTTATAGTGATATTTGATGTGTCTCTGTCCTATAAAGCTTATTTATGGCAACAGTGCTACGTCATGTGATTTAAACAAGAATGTTTTATAGAATTATTTCAGCATTACATGATTACATTTCAATTGCTTAAATCTATGTTTTTTCTTAACAGCAATAAAATTGTAACAGAGTTTGGCAGCTCTTAAACATTGCAGAAAGTATACATCTATAAATACACATACAGAAACAAAACCACTTCTACAAATTGAAAATACTTGAAAACAAACTTTGCAAACATTTGGCTGAAACTGTAGCTTAACAATTACCTACTAAGTTATATGGAATTTAGAGTGCTTTTAAATTCTATTTTCAAAGTCTCTTCTGCCCTAATGCAACTAACCTTTTTTCAGAAATGTTAACGCAGAATTTATTTCTGTAAAGACTTTCAGTGGAATCCAATGCCGTATTGCATTTTTAGGGAAAAAAAATCAAACATTATTGTATGTACTGTTCCTAGTTCACTAGCTATTAAGAAACTGAAAAGAATTTATAATTATATATTTACAATTCTTTTAACAACTTGGTTATTTTTCAGATTTTCCAGATTGCGTATGTTATTGTGAAAGCAGCTAACTCACCTCGACCTGGGAATTGGATATTAGAGCGCTCACTGGATGGTGTAGACTATCAGCCATGGCAGTATTATGCTATCACAGACAGTGAGTGCCTAACACGCTACAACATTCATCCCCGTCCTGGAACTCCATCCTATATAAAAGATGATGAGGTTATATGCACTTCTTATTATTCCAAGATCCATCCTCTGGAGAATGGAGAGGTAAGATCGTATGTTATTCCAAGTACTGTAAATTGGCAGAAAAAAAAAGACTTTGTTTAAGTGGCAAATATCTGACTTGAGTAGACAGAGTCTTTTGCTATGCCTGAAAAATGGGGAGGTAATCTATTTGCAGTTTTTAAAAACTGATCTCATGTGGTCCTATGTAGATGCATACGAGGTATGCTCTAATAAGCATATTCTACAATGTAAACCAAAAGGTGAAAGAGTTATTGAGTAGAACAAGGCACTAGTACTTTTAGATAACTTTAGGTGCTTGGAATGTATTCCCATGTCACTTGTGAACAAAAGTGAAAATACTGGGGAAAATCATGGACTCAGTGAAGCCATTAAAGACTTTTCTTTGGGTCTCATTTTCACTCCCTGTGTACAAGCTAGAATGTTAAATGGTAATGATTTACTGGGAGTTTAATCTATTGTCTATTTAAGAGCTTGTTGCTGATGCTCTGCCCCTGCGTCTACCTATTCATTCTTGTCCTGTCGGAGATCTCTGCTATTTCACAGTGAGTCCAGGCACACGAATCATGGACAAGTCATTTGTTTAAACTGATGGCATAGAAAAAATGTAGTGGAGGTGAGAATGAGGAACTGTTCTTGAAAGAACATGGCAGATGTAACAACTGTAGCCAAAAAGACAGTATTTTCAGATACTTAAAATGAAGAGAGGGAAGGCCATGTGTACCAAATTCTGACAACTGTATATTTTTTTCACACATTATTTTCTAACAGTTGCTTTGCACATAACTTGGTAATTGAAGGAAATAACGTGACTTGAATGTGCACTAGATCTGAAGTATTTATTTATTTACAGATTCTTTGATGCCTAATGAGGTTCTGTGAAATTTTAGCCTCAATATTTATTCTTTGTTAATTTTTTCTGTTCTACTTTTTAATGGCTTATCTCCATATAAAGAGGTATCAACTTATTCTCTTTCGTTCCTCTATATGCAAAGCAACATTCACATACAAAATTGTTAATGCAGTTATTTTTGAATACTGGATCTATATCCACTGTATATGGATAGTTTAAGTTCACAGGCAACTTCCCATGCCAGTTGCAAAAATAGAAAAATAGAGCTTTCAATGAAGATGTCCTGCTGATAGACTTTTAAAAGATGTAAGCTTGGATCTAAAGGAGTCTCATATGAGTTATCAGATATGAAATCAGTTGCATATTCAAGAAAAATAATAGCAAACACTTTGTGTTGGTAATTGTATCATTTGAATGGGTATTTGTTCTTGTAAAATCTAGCAGGAGCAGATAAAGTGATATTAAAAGAAATAGTGCATACATATGTGCTATGTTTTCAAAATGTTTCCAGCTGGGTGCTTTTTGAGTGGTGAACAGAACACAAGTTAGCGGTTTATCACTTACAAAGACATTTTTTACAGTTTCTTTGGGAGAACATGCCTGCACTGAAAATATAATGCCGAAGTAATTATTCCAATAATTAATTTAATTTCCTTTGTTCAATTTCTTTGATTATCTAGTTCTCTTGCAGACGATATTTTTTCTGATGGTTTGCATCCTCTTGGTTAAACCAGTGCCTCCTTGTGTTCTTCACTGTCTTAATTAGACAGCAAAGGGCTTTCATTCAGCATGTCTGCATATATCTGTGACTGAAATATTTGCTTAAGTCTTGCTGAATTGAGTGGAACTTAATTCTGATCTTAAGTGAGCAAAAAGTAATTTTTAACTTGCCCTGATGTTCTGTAGTTGGAGTTCTGTCCTGAACCTGGTAAACGACCAACATCTGATAAATAGTTTCTTCAAATGGGAAGATGATGTTGAAGAGAGGGATGCACCTGGTCCATTCCTCTTGGAAAAGGGGAGTTGTTAGATACAGGCATGTGTTACGAAAGGCACATGATTTAGGCCACCCTAACTTAATCTTATCTCACACAGGTAGTTATTAGTCTCAGATATAGCCCCAGTAGAGAGAGAACAGTTTGAAATGAAAAGCCTAAAGCTTAACTTTTATAGTAACTTGAACAGTATCATTCCATGTGAATTAATCAGCTTATATTTTTAACAGTATTTTCATAAGTAAAACACTAGTTCCATCTGTCTGAGTAGCTATAGACTGCATTCTAAAATACATAGCATTAACACAGAAGTAATCCAGGTTAATTCTTTTTCGTGTTTCATCAAACATATAACATGAAAAATAATAAAATTCATACCAAAATGAGATTTACTTACAATTGTGTTGTAGATGATATTTGCCTGGCTCCTGGCCTTGCAGTGGAACTACATCTGCATATCATTTATTTTTGCTCCAGGTTAGGACTTTTGTTCTACATATCAGTTATTACAGACATTTTGTGAGACTAACAGAGTTATCAAATGTAAATTAAGTACCTTTCCTTTGCTTCAAAACCCGTGAGCTATTTAGGCACACTATTCTGGCTTCCACTCAGGAAGCCTGATGAGGTTCAGAAGGAGCAGAGCTTGACGAGCCGGTTCCAATGCCAAATCTGCTTCTACAGTGTAGTGTCTTTGTCTTAAGTTAAAACTTGTCATGTTAGAAAAAGCAGAATATATTATTTTCATGTATACTTTCAACGAACATTTTAGTCAGTGACTTAGTTGATTATTTACGGAAATGTTAATCTAAGCAAAATATTTTGGGCATTTAATAGTGTCATTGTTTGCAACAGTAATATTCTCTTAGCCAATCACAGAATTAAAATCACCACCAACTACAACAACAACAAAACAATAATAAACAAGCAAGGAAAAAACCCCTATGCAATTTATCTTCAGATTGCTGTAAATAGCACAATTTTAAGTTCGCTCAGTGAAATGTGAATAAACAATCTGTAGACTAACTGCTATTTGCATAGAATAATTTTATTCAATATTTTCATTAATTAAAGGAAAATTGCATGGTGACAGATTCTGAATAATAATAATTAAAAAAAGATAAATTCTCAAATAAGGAAATTTATCTCAGAAGTGTAGGCTTGAATGCAGAAAGATTGTTAGCATTCCAGTTTCCATACTGTCTAAAGTCAGTGATGCCTGGAAAAATCATAGGAAGAGCAGAGTGTCTCTGTATCATACTGGCAAAGGTAGACTTTTAGCATTTATTTTTCTGATACACCATCAATAAATGTAAATGGTAAAGTTTCCCAAAATATTGTTTCCAAATGAAAAAGCAAATTCCACTGTCTCAATGTCTGCAAGACAGAAAAAGAACTGAAACAGATCAGTTATATTAAAGAGTTACACATTAACTTTTACCGAACTGATGTTTCTTGCTTTAACGGTAATTTTTTGGGGCACTAACTGAAAGAGAATAATTTATATAAGGACAGGATGAGGCTGCCATTTTTGGGTAAGTAAGAATGCCCATTTTGTCACATTTTCATATTCACTTAAACACCAGATAAGAATTATATTTCCTTTTTTCTTTATTTCCTCACATGATCATTAGGTTGAGAATTAAAATTAGTGGTTACCATAGTGATTTTTTGCTTCACTTCCCTGACACAGGAGCCTCTGATGTTTACATCTAGTTTGCTCCTTTTTTATTGAAATCTGTCTTCTTCTGCTAGACTACAATTTGTGTCAGGGCTTCTTTACCTTTATGACTAGGTGGTTGTTAGGCTCTGGACATTAACTTTCGATGTTGTATATTTTTTTTTTTCTGTCAGGGTGCATGGAGATTTCTTTTAGTCAAAGCTTGTTTGAACCATCATGCATAGTATTTGTCTTTTGATACATGGGAATCTTCCCTCTTGCTTGCAAATCTTTCTAAGCTGGACCCTCTGGAGACTTCAGGTGCTCCGGTTTGACCACTGTAACATGTTAGGAAAATGTATATCTTCTCATAGAAAATGACACATTTTACCTGACCTGTAGTTTGACAGGAAATCAAACAGAAGGTTACACTTAGAAAAAGTATTCTTCAGACACACATAGACTTAGAGTGTTTTGTATAGCCTGGAATAAAATATTTAGGTCAAAAAAAAATTTTGTTGTTTTGTTAATATAATGTAATTCTCTGTGCAAGCAGAGATTAAAAGTCAAATCCAGTGAAGACAGTGGGAGGAAGGTTTAATTAATCTAATAGGAAAGCACTTGCTTTTCATAAGAACTCAAGAAGAAAAAAACTCTTATTCTGGAAAGGTATTAAATTAAATTTCCATATGTGTTCCCTGTTTCTTCTGAAAGCATTATGTTGCTCATATAGTATTTGTGCAGGCCTTTATGAGAGTTTAAGATTTTTGCAGCGTGAAACCTTAAACTTGTTCTAAGAAGTCAGCCTAGAGAAAGGCCATGTCTTTACAGTACTAACAGATCATCTCAGCACATTTTCTCAGAAGGAATTTCAGATATTGCTTCCTGAGCAAGAGGGAATACTAGACAGATGTTCTGATTGATGCGGCCTCACCTTCAATACTGTTTGCGGTCCTGGGCCCCACAATTTAAGAAGGATGTGAAGGTCCTTGAATGCATCCAGAGGTGGGCAAAGCTGGTGAAGGGGCTGGAAGGCATGTCCTGTGAGGAGCGGCTGAGGGCTCTGGGTCTGTCTAGTTTGGAGAGGAGGAGGCTGAGGGGTGACCTCATGGCTCTCTACAGCTTCCCGAAAAGGAGACATGGAGAGGGAGGTGCTGAGCTCTTTTCCCTGGTATCCAGTGGCAGGACATGTATGAAAGGTTCAAAGCTGTGCCAGGGGAGGTTTAGACTGGATGTTAGGATGCATTTCTTTACAAGAGGTTGGTCAAACCCTGGAACAGGCTTTCTAGAGAGGTGGTCGGTGCCCCGAGCCTGTCAGTGTTTAGGAGGCATTTGGACAATGCCCTTAACAACATGTTTTATCTTTTGGTTAGCCCTGAAGTGGTCAGGCAGTTGCACTAGGTGATCATTGTAGGTCCCTTCCAACTGAAATGGTCTATTATAGTCTCTTCCTTTTTTGTTTGTTTGTTTTAAACAATATCTAGTGTTAAATGAGAAGTACTTGGCAACATTTTCAGAAAGATATTATCACTGATACATCATGTTTATGAAGCATTTCTGAGATGACTAACTGTTGATCAGTAAACTGCGTGGTATTCTTTCCATATTCACAAACGTGACTTGGGGACTGAAAGATTTTGGTAAGAGCAGTCTGTGTGAACAACAGAGCATAAGGTTCACTGGGTCCCGATGCTAGCCTTCAACAAGAAACTTCTTCCTGCCTGCTGTATGGCCGTAGCCAGTACTAAGGCTGAAGTCGAGGTCTGACAGGGAAGGGAGTTATGGTGGGAAATTAAGTAACCTGTCTCCTTCCTTTTCTGCAAATGAGTTTTCCTGTCACTGTTGTTACAGTGATGAGAACGATACTGCAATGAAAATGATGCTTCAGTGCTGCTTCTTCAAACGCTTAAGCTCATACTTCTCCTATGATGGTAGGAATAGAAGTGCGGGGTCAAAAAAGTAAAATACCATTTCTGCAGTAATAATGACTAGTCTGTATGAGCACATTCATTAGTCTTTGTTTTCTTCAGTCAAGTGGAAGTTCAAAGTGTGTACTAAACATGTAAAGAAGAAAAATACACAGAAACAAGTTCCTTGATAGTTTTGCTGCCATACTTGCCATACTGCTTGAATGGGAGTACTCTGCCCCTTTTTAAATGTGTCTCTCTGCTCTGTCTCAGCTCTCTTTGAACTTCCCCCGCCTGCCAGTGATTTGCTGTTCTCTCAGCAAGACTCACACCAGTGATGCCAGGAATGTTGAACTCTGCTACTTCCCAGTGTTTTCTTGCTGGCTTTCTCCTCTTCATACCATAGTGCTTGGCCCATTCACTGTAGTCTCATTGGTCTGCAGAGAAGGGAAGAAAATGGACTCTTAAGTCTATGCTCCCTACAGCCAGATTTAATCCCTTTTCACTAGGATTTCACTAGACTGTCAGTGCTAAGAGGACAGAAAGTCAGAATTTTTAGAAGTACTCAAAATTGAAATGTGTTCAGTTGCCAGCTGAAAATTTTGGGATTACTTTTTTCGTAATAATAAATGACACAGGTGCTAAAGTGTTTCTAAAAAAATGCATAAGAGTTTGTGGATTGCACTATTGATACTGTCTTTATAATTCCTGATTCTAATTTGATCCTCTCAGCATCTAACCTGCATTCAGCATCTTGAATTTACTGTGAAATAATTATCTAGAGTCGGAACTGTCCATTCCCCTTGAATAACAGTCGTAAGTTTCTTTTCAATAGCACAAGATGTAGAAAAAGCATCTATATAGTAAAATGTAATGCCAGTAATATCCCTCTCCATGCCCTCAGCTGCAATCACCCTAGGCATTTCTCATGAGCATGCTAAATTTCCATATTTTTTATGTGCATCTCTGCACATTTCCTTAGAGTATTTGTGGTTACAGGGATATATTGTCTTGTGTCAGTATTTTGTTGATATATTGTCACTGCAAAAAAATGGATGATACAAAAAACTAGGTAACAATCTATGCTTAATGGATGAAACTCTTCAGAAATTTAGGCTGGTTCTACTTCCAGCATCATAGTTTAGACCAAGACGTTAGACAAAGACTAATGAATGCAGACTGAGTTAGAAATTCCAAAATAGGATTCTGTGAACAAACGTTTTTTAGCTTGACATCTGAACAGGTTGAATAAAAATAACTTCGAATTATTCTTTTTTTTTTTTTTTTAACAATGAAAGGGAAATTTTTGTTTTGACCAGTATGGGTTGTTCCATGTGATGCAAAAAGAAAACATTTTATTTGATCATTTTAATTTAAAAAAAAAATTACAAAGACAATGAAAACAAATTTCACAAAGCTGTGAATGGAGGGCATGTGACAGTCTTTTGCCTAGAAAGCAAAAGAAAGCTTCAGCTGGCAGAGATTTTATCAGATGCAGTCCTTGCATCCACAAATATGTCCTGATTCCCAGGTTTTTAGTATACTTTGAGTCAGACTAGCTAGCCAGGTGGTATAGGCTCATTTTGTAAAAAATAATGAATCAAGTTTTCTTTGGGCTGAAATCCAAGTGTCTTATCGCCTTAGGATCATTCTTATCTTCATGTTTTTATGTCTTACATGCACAGTTAGTATTTTGTAGTGATTAGTAATGGGGACAACCAACAGGATTGTTAGATAAATGGTACCTATTATTAAAGATCTTTCCACTGAAGCCAATAACCTTTGGATCAGGTCTTTTGGGAGGACTGTTTATGTCATTTAAATCAATGTTACACAACTTGAGTAGTTAAACAGTCACTGGTTAACATTCTGGATTGTGTCATGCTCTGTTCTCCCTATTGGTCTTGGTTTATATTTTGCTTACTTCCCCTCCCACCCCCACCTTCTGGCTACAGCAGCCTCAGGAAATCTTTTGGTCAAGCCATGGTTTTGGATATAATCTTTTTTTGTATGATTGGCCTCAGTGAAATGGCTGTGGTAACTTCTACTTGTGAGTCTCCTTTATGGATTGTTTCGAAAGCATAACTTAGCCTAAAAAGTAACTTGTGTCTACCAAGAAGGAACAGAGTTTTGGATTTTCTCCAAAAATTCTGGCACATCAGCTTTCAGCTGGTCCAAGATTTCCAGTTAGAACAACCACAAAAGAAACAGTTAAAAAAAATGAAAACAAAACAGATTTGAGGTTTGAAAAAAGATCAATTTTTTTTCTTTTTGTTTTTTTTTGTCTTTTTTTATTTGACTTAGTAAAACTAAACTTGAGTAGCTAATCTGAGGAAAAAAAAGACATTTAACAAGTGACTGCCAAATAAATGGATACATTTTACATGTTCCTTGTCCACAATGCTATATTGCCTCACTAGCATAAAAATTAACATTTCCTGATTTCCTAATAGACATCATAGATATGTAAAAGGATAAAGCTAAGTAAGCATTTGACATACATTCTCAATATCACAGGAGAATTTTGAAAAACATCTAGAATGTGATTTGAGGCAATGTTAGATGATTTTATTATGCATGATGGGAATAGTCTTCACAATAATTTATTCAAATCTTGTACAACTACTCTTTCAAGTCAGCAGTTTTATAATTGCATTGTAGCAATATCCACTGTTAATTTTTGCCTGAGGAAAAAAAAGGAAAACTTACAGCAATATTTGTAAGTTGATAGTTCATACTAAAGTTGAGTTTCTGATATTTAATATTATAGAAAAGACAGCCGATATAAAATGTATAATGTACCTCTAAATTATGCACCAAAGAGGAAACAACTGTGGAAAACTATGTATAAGTCATATAGCAGTTTCTCATTATTTTAAAAACAAGAGGAAGGATATTTACTGGTACATTTGTGTGGGCCAACTTGGAATGAAAGTTTCTTTTGTGCAGTTAGTCAGACAGTCCACTCTTCTGTCTTGGCACGCCTTCTGTCCCTTAGCAGAAACTCATGTCGCAATTTCGACCATTTCTGGAAAAAATGAAAACCTATTTAATAATCTGAATAATAAGACTTAAAAAGCACTGAAGTTGCAATACACAAAGTGTGTACTATACAGAGCAGTCTTTCAGTTTGAAGAGTCAAATTGATCAGATGGTTGACCTTTTTTGTTTAGCATCCATCATTTATTGATCACAGTGTTTACTGAAAAGAGGAGTGTTGCACATCTTTATATAGATCTATTGCGGTTTTTCCAAATCATAAAAGGAGGACTCATGCCTGTAAGTGTAGTTTTTAATTCAACATACTGGTTTTAGTGTCGCATAGGGAAATGGTCTTGGTGTTTACTTGTGATGACTAAACCTGTCTTCTTGTTGTATCTGGTAGCTGATTTTTGGACAGCGGAAGATTACATTTTGGCAGGGAAACAAGAACACTGGGTACATGGTGACTTGGTGAGATTTTTCTCTCCTGCTTGATTAGGGGAACTTAAGATCTGCAGCGAGTGGTTGTTTTGGGATGGGGGAACTGATACTTGAAGACCTTACCCACACAACAGAAATACTTAATAGGAAATTTTGCTTAAATGAAATACTAGTGGTAAGCATTTTCCACTAGGAGGTAAAACCACAAGCATTTATTTACCTTAGCTATATATTGCATTTTGTGTAGAGTTATTGTTCTAAGAAAATTATAACACAACTTTCCAAGATCTTCTGGTCTTTTTCTGTTTTGAGTGGTTGTTAACAGTCATGGATAATTAACGGAAGAATGAATAGCTTAATTCTTGTTTTTAATGAGTGTGACAGCCAAAGGCAGAGAAGGGCTTACAGGCGTGGCAGGATGATAAGCATCTGAGAGATGGCAGAGAAGAGAGCAGAATAAGCAGTAAAGGTTATAAGATACTTTAAAACTAGGGGCTGGGAGAAATCTAGCGAGTGCTTAGTTCAAGATGAGTCATTCTTTAATGTTTAAATAATAAAATTCTGTATTGTCAAAGAATGAATAAGGTTTTTTTAAAGGTAGAATTTGTTAAAATCCAGATGGGCTACATGAAGAAGTAATTTTGATCAATGAAATCTCACTGGACCAGGGACATACGAATAGGTCAGCCTGAGGCCAGATGCAGGTATGCTTTCATGGCAGTGCAAAGGTTTTCTGTGTGAAAGAAAATAAAAACTAAACAGCATAGCTTACCTGGAGTTTTCAGTTTAAATTATAAATGTCACAGCACATCAACAGAAGGAAAGTTAGTCGATGAGATACTGTAGTATCAATGTACAAATTCTTTGATTGAGGTCTAAACTCTAGAATGCATAAATGAAGAAAGCATAGAGCCAAGTGGACAAATTGTATCAACAAACAACACTGTGTCTGAGAAAACTGGTATTTCATGCCCAAGTAAGAGCAGAAAAAAGTTAGGACTGCAGTACTACTTAATCAAGGTGGTAAGACTAACTAAGGAGGCTGTGAAGGCAAAAACAAAGACAAAAAGACACACCATGGTGAAAACATAAACTATGGTTAGCTTTCCATAGGCTGGCTGACTGTCATGATGGAGTGTAGAGGCTGGCTTTGAGCACCCTTAAATGTTCTTCCAAGAAGCAGTCGAATTGGAAAACTCAGAATAAGGGAAGCGACTCAAAACATTGTGAGAAGAATGCAAGACAGGCTAGTTCAAAATACTGTTATTTGAAGACTGTTCTGTAAAGTGTCAATAGTATTCTCACTATTTGATGTGCTCCTTAGAAAATTTGGAAAGACAGTCAAAAAGCTAAAGTGATCTCTAAAGGCAGAAATATATTTGTATATGTTTTCTTCTTAAATAGGTAGGAGTTTATGCATGCCACTTATAAAAAAGAATAAAACTTAGAGTATCCAAATGGTAGCAGGATAAAATACCTGAGTATATAAGAAGCGTCAGAAACCAAAAGACATCATGTAAAAACATCTCCCAGCAAACAAAGCAGGATTTTTTGCAAATTAACATAAAATCACAGTAAGGCAAAAGGAAGAGCAAGAACCAAAATAATATGCCCTTCCATACCAAGATAATGACTGTGCTGAAGACCTAAAACAACAACATGAGAAGTTTTTTCAAGCCATCAGAATAACAAAACTAATGGTCAGTTGAGATCTAGTAGGAGTGCCAAGGACAGTAAGTTCATAGCATGTGAATTCTGTGGCTTGAGCTCCCTACAGAGGGACGTACAGGAGGAGCCACAGTAGAGCTTTTCTTTGTTTTAAAAGAAGTTGGAGGAACTTCTGAAGGAAGAATAGTTTTAAAAGAACAGTTTAAAAGCTGTGGCAAACTTGCTCCCCAGCTTTTATTGCTGAGCACGATGTCATATGGTATGGAACATCCCTGTGTTCAGCTGGGGTCAGCTCTCACAGCTGTGCCCCCTCCTAACCCCTTGTGCACCCCCAGCCTGCTCACTGGTGGGGCGGTGTGAGAAGCAGAAAAGGCCTTCATGCTGCGCAAGTGCTGCTCAGCAACAGCTGGAACATCTGTGTATCATCAACACTGTTTTCATCGCAGATCCAAAACACAGCTCCACGCAAGATGAGGAAAATTAGCTCTATCCCGGTCAAAACCAGTACTATAGTTTACTATACCTGTCATATTATTTAATATCATATATCATTAATGAAATCTGAAAAAAACCAAATAGTTGAGAGTTCAACACAAACCTTCCAAGTTTAGATTTTGTAGCCAAAGTAAGCACTACTACTATTTTCGTAACTTAACAGCAATTATGTTAGGAGCAAAAACCAAAATTGTTTTCATGCACATAATTCTTTAATCTCCTGCGTTTTACAGAAGATTTATTACAGCATTCCTGGCCTGGGGTGTTCATTCTGTACTACTTAGAAACTGACTTTTTTTCCTGACTTTCTTATATTAGCCCCTGTAAAATATCTCCAGCTCTCAAAGATCAGGTTCAGAGTTGGATCAAAGTCTATTGCATTCTACAGCTGAGTGTCCTATTTATTCTTTCTTTTCAAAGCATCGTAAATGGTTTTCAAGGCACTGAATGCTTCCCATTCAAAGGGATCCAATCTGGTTTTCAATAGGATTCATCAGTGCATGTTCCAAATGTTATGATACAGGTTTTGCAAGAACTTAGACTCCAGCACTGCACAGTAATTGTAATGGGCTTTTCCACATATGGGTCTGTAATGCAAAAAAACAAACAAAACAAAACAAAACACAAAACCAAAAAACTAAACTAACAAAAAAAAATTTGTTGAAATTTCCCCAGTTCAAAACTCTTCAGAGCTGTACTTCAAAACAAGAATACTGCAGTAATGTAAAGCATATTACTGCAGTTTATTTAATGATAACATTCAGGAGCAGATGTACTTGTTTACTCTTTGAACGGCTTAAATCTTCACATTCTCCCTCTTTTACATCAGCAGTTGTGCTTGGCAGCCCTTTGCAACTGCTTACAGCTGGACAAGTTCCTGTGGATTATCTTTCTACTGGTCACCATTCTGTTCTGGCAGTAATTTCTCTCCATTTCCACAGTGCACTCATACCACATCTCATTCATGAAACAATGTAGTGGAAAGTGCCACGTGTTTTTAGCACAATCATATAATGAATAAGGGAAATCATAATATCTCGGTAGGAAAGGGTGGGTGGGTGATGGGTTTTTTTTGTTTCGTCTTGGTTTCTAGTATTGTTTAGTTTGGCATGGTCAGAAGCCCTTTTAGTTAAACCTGGGGATCAGAATGCTTTTTATTATAATCTGCAGGAAAATGTAACTTTCCTGTTTGAGTCTTTTGTTTGGAGTTACTTGTCCCGCTTAAGATAGTGTGCCATCTAGCTTCAGTGCTTTTTAAAAAACATAATTTAGGTTTTTATATTGTGCTTTTTGAGTACTTCTGAAGACTGGGTTTGACAGATCACTATGTTTCATCCTTTAAGCAGATAGGCAGTAGCATTTAACTCGGTAATGCCAGTGTGTTTCGCCTCTGCTTGACCAGAACCCAGACTAACATGATTTTCAGAATTGCTTTGTACCTAGGGGTGCAATTGGCATCAGCCACTGAGTTCATGTGGCTTTGCTTCTCATTCTATTCTGCTTGCTTAGGGGCCAATGTGTTGGGCAGGAGCTGTATGACACTGACAAAATGTAATCCAGAATGACAGTGGTTGTACACATTTTCAGTCATCAAAGGTCAGACCACTGTTGTGTATGGTGAAATTTAAAATGGCTATCATTTGATGATTTAAAATCCTAAGTCACCTGCATTATTATGTGTTAGAACATATAGCACTTTGCCAATCTACCTGCTTGTAGGTAACTTTTAAAAATACTAGTTCAGTGTTTCATCTTTGAAAATGTTCCTGTAAGAGTCAAGCTTTTAACTTTTTCTCCAGCTATCTTGTTAGTTATTACTAAGCACAAAATACCTTTTCACTGTATTGAGAGATGGCATCTCACTTACCAGTACACTTTGAAGAGCCAGTAGAACACAAGCGATCATAGTTGTTTTCAAGTACAGAATTCCAGGCCTTGTATCTTGTCTGAATTCCTTATGGACTGCAGAATGCATAACTGTTGCTGAAACTACATCATGGTGTAGTGTTTCCACTTAGTTAAGACAGTAACAAAAAGAAAATAAAAGCTTGAAATGACAAATATACTTTCAAGGTAATCAAATTTCTTATTATTCTGTGATTTATTAGTAACTATTTCTCTGATAATGCACAGTCTGTTTAAAAGTATGCAAGATGATGTCTTTGACAAATTGTTTCTTGTCTAAAAATAAAAAGCATGAGAATTACAGGAACCATAGAAAAGCAGTGGCTGGAATAAGCAATTTAAGTTTCAAGTTAAATTGGAAAGAAGAAAATGACAAAAGCAAGTTAATCAGAACTGAAGAGATGAAGCCTTATTTAGCTTAAGCTGTAGGGTTTAGTTGTCAATGACACAATAGTATTTGCTAAACAGTTCGTTAAGCTGATATTTGCCTGTATTCTTAAGGGGAATGAGTTAGTTGAGATAGAGTTTGACATGCATAGCCCTTGACATTTTAATGCAAGTTTAAGCACTACATTTCAAGCAGCTCTTGTACTCATTCGCAAGACACAGAAGGGAGTTGTGCTTTCACTTACTAAGCCATTAATTTATTAAGATAGTGAGATATTTATTAGAAATACAGCAAGCCTTGCCAAATACACCATTTCTTATGTAAAATTATCATAAGTGTATTTTTGTGATGAAAAATTGGATGCTTACTTTTGACAGATGCTTCCATCTACTATTCTGGTTTTGAAACCAGCTCTAATGATAGGTTAGGGCTTGCACTAAGATTTATTCTTTAGGGATTAAATATAAGGTGCCAAGAGATTAATTAATCGACAGTAATTTTAGATCTACTGTAAATGAGCTATTTGCAACAGATAATTAAAGCTACGGAATCACCTGTGGAAAGACTGATGTTCAGTATTGTCCACTTTCATATTGATGTGCTTGCGTAACTTGAGAATGTAAATCATGGAGTACCTTTCTCATTAAATCTTTTTAAGACTGACACATCTGTCTTCTCCCCTGCTGATTATCAAGTAGCAAGCCTTTTTGTGAAGGACAGAAGCTTTTCTCTCCTTTATGCCGCTGTCAGAGATTACATTTTAGTAAGAAATTGATCTTTCCTGGCAATATTTTAGTTCAGACCACTGTTAGACTTGCAACCCACAATCTTGATTATGTCCAAATTAAGCTACTGAGTGCTTGAACAAAGTGAGTTCTTCACCACTACTAGCCAAAGTTTATTGTAGAGTGATGGTGTTCCTGCTCCATCCTTGTGACAAATTACACTAACCAACCTTCACTTTTTATGAAATAATTAAGTCTTCTGCTTTATCTTCCGTTCAGTAGATAGTGAAAAGCGTACTGGTTAGCAATGCTGTTTTCTTGAAAAGAAAGCGAACATAAAAACTCTGTGCCGCATAGCCAAACAGCTGGAGTTTTTTATATCCTACAAACAGCTTGAGATTGACTGCACTCAAATTGCTTGGCAAGGTAACTCACTCAAAATACCAAAGCTCTAGGTAGAAAAGTACACCACTTGGATTCATACATGGATATTTTAAAATTGAACGAGAACACTGTGCATACTTAAAATTCTTTAAAACTTTATTAAAGTGTGTTAATTTTAAGTAACTTAGCAGCTGATCATATACTTTCATGCAAAGCAGCAGCATTTTTACTGTTGCATTAAGTAAAGCAACAGAGACAGCTAACATGCTGTTTGTGCATCGTTTTACTCAGAAACATGCACAGAAGGACGGTGGTGAGACTCAGTCTGGGCACAGTCCACAGAACCCACTGGAGCAACTACCCCAGCACAGCAGAGTCCTCAACTCAGGCCGAGTTCCCGAGGGAGGATACTGCTGTTCACATCTGAGGCTGCACGAACGGTCTGGGGTGTCTTGCTGAGGCAGAAAGAGATGGTGTCCTTGCCTGCAGAATGTTTGCTCTGCTTGGGGATTTGTGTTACCAAGTAGAAGAACTGCAGGAGGATGACAGCGGACTGTGCAACATCAGAGGTGACAGGAAAGAGACTAACTGCTTCTTGTCTGGGACTTTGCTGCATGGAGCCACAACTGCACCAAAATAAAGGCAGGCAGAGTCTGTGCCTGTGGGTTCAGAAATGGAAACTCCCATGATGGTGAAGACTGTGAATTGGTGACTTCCAACACCAGGAGGAAGGTTCCTTCTCTGCCTGCAGGTGGGCAGCTGCACAACAGTTCAGTGTCTGGTAGCAGAGAATAGGCTGGGAGCTCTGTTCAATGAGGCAGGTGAGCCAGCTGTGCCTAAATCACCTAGAAGGATCAGGAAGAAGCAGCGAGTGACAGCAGTGGTGTACACCAAGTTGAACGTGCCCCAGCAGTGTGTCCTTGCCAACAGTATCCTGGGCTGCATTAGTTTGAGTGTCACGGGCAGGTTGAGGAAGGTGATCGTTCCCATCTGCTCAGTAGTAGTCAGAGCACACCTGGAGAGCTGTGTCCAGTTCTGGGCTATTCAGTACTGGAGAGATGTGGACATTTTGGAGCAAGTCAAGTAAATGGCTAAGAAGATGATTAAGGACTTGAAGCATCTGTCCTACAAGTAGAAACTGAGAAGGCTGGGCTTGCTTAGCCTTGAGAAGTCTCAGTTTATCGAAGTGTACAAATATGTGTTGGGCTGCAGGGTGATACTTTTTCTCTCTTCTGAAGACCCATCAAAGTACACTCTAAATAAATCCATGTTAATCAGTATATGAGATTTGTCTAATGCCAAAAGTGGCAGAAAGTTTCTTAGGCTAAATCTGTCACTTCTTAGTGTCTGAAACTCAATGAAATGTGTTGTGAAATTCTGGTCATATGTCTGGATGGTCTGACAATCGTCTGGCTGAAGCACATTGCAAGTCCTCTCAGGTGTCTTTGTTAGAGAAGCTAGGACTGAATGCATCCAAGTATTGCCCAAGTACCTGCAAAAGTTGCCATAGTGTGCAGCTGAGGAAGATTACTAACTCTGCTAATTAACGCCTACTCTTAAATGGGGTTGGAAAGGTGTGACACAAGAGGCATGTCAGAAACAAGCAGTTTCTTAGGAATGACTGAGGGGCTCGTGGAAGAGAGGCACTATGGACTAACATAAAATAAGAAAGCAGAAATGAAATGGTGTATGAGATCTCTAGGAAGTAAAATTCAGCACCTAAATTGGGACAGCGTAGGTCTAATGTTACATAGGCAGTTGCCCAAACAGAGGTGTAGAAGTGAGTGGGTCTTGCCAAAGGAAGGCTTAGAAAATGATATCAGCCTTCTGAAACCCTTTGGCAGACTGTGTAGGTGTCAGAATAGAATGTAATGCGAAAGACTATTTCTTAAACACTTGAATGTTCTTGGAGCAGTTAGTAAAGGAACCCATGATTCGGTCTGAAACAGAGCAGAGATCCTGGTTAGGAGTATTAACTGTTGAATAATTGTTATGTAAAAAATAACAAGAAAATGCTCAAAATGCAACATCCCAGGGAATAAAATCATGTTTGAACCATAAATGAAGGAAAGATAATAGTTATTAAAGTTAAACTGGCATCTTAGTTATTAAAGTTAAACTGGAAATCATGTCTTTTCCTCCATTTGAGGAGGTAAGAAAATTAGCTCCAGCAAATGAAATGTTAAACCACAGCAAAGATGTGAAAAATATTCTGAGTGACTGACTGTGAAGTTGAAATAAACCTTTTTTTTCAAACACATCAGATTCAAGAAGTCTGCCAGCAAATTGGTGGGCTGAGAGATGATCAAAGAGCATTCAAGAAAGATAAGGTCATTGCTGAAAAACTAAATTAATGATTTGAATCAGTTTTTTCTATAGAAACTGTCAGGAGGATTTCTGCACTGGAAACATTATTTACAGGAGAAGAGTTGGAGAAGCAGTCACAAACTAGGTTGTTAACTGAAGAGGCACAGAAATAATTGATAAATTGGATAGTGAAAAGGAACTCAAGGCTGAAATAGGTGAATTACAAGTTATTATTTAACCCCTCACAAATATTCTCAGTAACTGGGGAGTGTAGAGTGTCAAATGAAATACTGTTTTTTTTAGAAACATTCCTTAGGAATCCAAGGAAACTACAGATTTGGAAGCCTGATACCTGTGCCAAGCTAATTAGTATTAAAGACATTTAATGAAGAATAGAGCTGGTGGAAAGATGTAGTTCTTTGTTCCCGTTTTAGAACAAGGAAGTATTAAGTGAATTTAGTAGGAGGTAGGTTTAAAACAAGCAGAAGAAGGATCTTTTTCCCTACGACATGTAAATGAAGTGAGAAAATCCTTGTTATGTGGCAGATGTAGATTTTAAAAGGTGACCTGGATTTAAGGTGAGATTGAGTAAGTTCATGGAAATCCTTTGGGCTGACCAAAGGTGTGGAAACTTTCTATAGCTCAGGAAATCCCTGAGGAAGTATTACGTATGCTTGCCTTCAACTTACTGTTAGCATGTTGTTTGACTACTCTGTGAGGCAGGCTACCATGCTAGGTAGGTCTGTTGGTTCTGACGTGGTCCAGACACTCTAATGGACTGAGACACTATATGAAAATAAATGTTGCTAAAAGCAAAGTAATACATATAAGAAAAAAATAATTATGCATGAATGCTGATGGGCTGGTGTTGAACTAAATTCTCTTCAGGGTAGAGAACTTGTAGCATCCTCAAAAGTTCTTTGAAACAAACGTCATACTGAAGTTCAAAACTGAAAATATGTTGACTACTAATTGTTTCCTCAAATGAAAAACTTGCACACTGTCACTGAAATCATTTATTATCTGAGTTCCAGGTTTAAAAGGAGACAACAAACAAACAAAACCAACAACAAAATAAACAAACAAGCAAACCCACAGCCTCACCAAACTAAGTTATTTTTCTTGTTTTTTTAGAAGAAACACATTTCATTCCATTGGGACGAACGTCTGTAGTAATGAAAAGCACAACAGTGGAAAGGAGGAGTCGACTAATTATAGAGAAAAGGGCAATTGGTAGACATTAAACTCTTATGATTCAGATTCACTCTGTAGCTCAAGAAGCATTTAGACTGTTCATTCAGAGGAAGTGATGATATTGTATCAGATTTCTCTCTAAATGCCACATTTTTTATATTCCTTCCTAATAATTTTCTACTGGCCTCTGTTGGAGACAGGACATATTAATTATGTAGATCTTTGGTGTTACAAAGTGGCTTTTCTGTTTTGCCATTTAACTAGAGTATGCTTTTTCTGCATAACTGTTAGAACTTTTGGTTCCAAACCAAATCCAGATGATATATAATTTGGTAATTAAACTAACTTGAATATATACTATTAGGTAGTTTAACATGTCCATTAATGATTTGGACGATGGCATAGAGCGTACCCTCAGCAAGTTTGCTGGTGACTCCAAACTGGGGCAAGTGGCTGCTAATGTCAAAGGGTCATGCTGCCATCCAGAGGGATCTTGAGAGGCTGGAGAAATGGGCTGATAGGAACCTCATGAAGTTCAACAAGGGGAAGTGCAAAGTCCTGCACCTGGGGAAGAACAACTTCATGCGCCAGAATATGCTGGGTGCCACCTATCCAGAAAGCAGCTTTGCAGAAAACAACCCGGGTTTCCTGGTGGATACCAAGTTGAACATGAGCCAGAAATGTGCTATTGTGGCAAAGAAGCTCGATGGTATCCTGGGCTGCATTAGGCAGTGTTGGCAGCAGGTCAGGGGAGGTGTCCTTCTCCTCTACTCAGCGCTGGTGAGACCACATCTGCAGTACTATGTCCAGTTATGGGCTACCCAGCACAAGAGAGACGCAGACATACTGGAGAGAACTGAAGGAAAAGTCACCAAGATGATTAATGGACTAGAACCTCTCTCCTATGAGGAAAGGCTGAGAGAGCTGGGACTGGTCAGCCTGAAGAAGAGCAGGCTCAGGGGGAGTCTCATCAATGTGTATAAATACCTGTAGAGAAGGTGCAGAGAGGATAGAGCCAGGCTCTTTTCAGTGGTGCCCAGAGGCGATGGGCACAGACTGAAACACAGGAGGTTCTACCTGGACGTCAGGAAGCACTGGCACAGGTTTCCAGGAGAGGTTGTGTAGTCTTCATCATTGGAGATATTCAAAAGCCATCTGGCCATGGTACTGGGCAACTGGCTCTCTGTGGCCCTGCTTGAGCAAGGGGGTTGGATCTGATGACTTCTGGAGGTCCCTTACAGGCTCAACCATTCTGTGATTCTGTGATATAATCAGTTTGAACATACAGTTGCTAATACAGCTATGGGAAAAGGTCATCATAGCCTTTTGCTTGAGTAGTTCTGACTATTGAACTGGTTGACAAATCAGATAACATTCAAAATCACTTTACAAAATGAGAATTTGGCTTTCATTGTGATAGCATTTAGATGTTTGTAAGGGAATGCTTATTTTCCCCAAATATCCTATTTGTTGGAATACAATCCTGTAAAAATTACTTGTTAAGGAAACATTTTCTAGTGTTGAAATCTACATTGCTTTCATTTAGAATCCAAAATGATGATTACCTCAATCTTGGAATTGGTGAATTAAAGTTGTCCATAAAACCTGAGCAAAATTTGGGATTGTTCCCTCATGGGGTCTTGGATTATCCACATTGTAGCAGCTCAATGGGTGGATTAAAGTATTAATATTTTCCTGGTAGACTCAGCTTTGGATCTTAACTCTGCTGTAGAACTCCCATGTGTCTCATACTGCAGTGCAACACAGCTAGTACAGGATTCGATGCCTTAGCTGCTTGTGTGAAAGTGGGGCTATTCTCTGCAGGACTCAGAGCTATAATATATATGAAGTTCTATGATGATCTTGGGTGACATAATAGTAGACAGATGTTGAGAACTACGTTCATTGGAAAAATTTTCAGATTTGAGTCAAAACTGTTTGGAGAGTGAGGCTGTGTTGGCGTCTTGTCTGAAAATGTGCTGTTGTGTGAAGAGTGTCTTACAAATAGGTGCAAGATTGTGGAGGGAGACAAGAAAGCATGCTTTTGAAAAACACAGGGATGTCTCATTGTAAGAGTCATATTGAAAATATTATAAATCTGATTGCTATTCAGACTTCTTTAAAAGAAGTTATTTAAAATTCTGACTGTTTATTCCTGATTAATGACAGATGTTCCCAAGGTACTCACAGTTTCTTACATATTCTCTTTTCAGAGATTAGGAACAATTTAGTTGGATACTCTTCAAGTTGATTCTAAGAGTTTCTAGGGAGGAATTAATGATTTAAACACAGATGTTGAGAGGAGGAAAAATAATTTAGAGTAATTAATTTTGCCTCTGTAAATTTTTCCCTTCAGATTCATTTTGATAAAACTACCCGGTTTTAATTTCCTAATCTCAGTGTCATTTTGGTGTACGTGTTTGAACGTGTGCCACATTTCACAAAGGACATAGCTGCATTTCAGGAATCATGAGAAATTTTTTTATTTTTGTTTTAAAATCAAATTGTGAAAAATTTGAACACAAGCATAAAAGACAATGTAAGTGGAAGTCATCATCTCTACTAGTTTAACCTTGGCAAATTGATGGATGGCTGGTAGATAGAACCATGAAACTTCTCAAAGAGATGCTCTATTCTGAAAAGGATGCCTCATGTTTCATTTTGTTAATTTATGCTTTAATTTTGTAAAATTATCACTCTGAGGTGGAGGGCTTTTTTTCCCCCATCGGTGTCTTAAGACTAAGTTTGTTCTTTTTTAAACAATGTAAATCAAAAGATATGACTGCTGTTTGTCAGCTGTGTGATTTGGGGTCAAGCTGTGTCTCTGATTCATACTCTGAACTCTCTGTGGGCATTTGCTTGTTCTGATACATGGGTTTTGCCTGCATCTTTCTCCCCCTGCCCCTGAAAGCTTGTGGTTTGGTTTTTTTTGTTCTGTTTGTGTTTTGTTTTGGTGTTTTTTGTTGTTGTTTTGTTGTTTGTTTGTTTGTGGGTTTTTTTGTTTGTCTTTTTGGCTGTCATGCTGCTTGTAGCCATGGTGCTGTTGCTGTTTTGGGTTAGCTAGGGGATGTTTTCTGAACTACTTTAGGTATATTTCTTCTTTATCTCTGGAATATCAAAGTTCAGTCTTTAGTATTCTACTGTAACCCATCTATGTTTGATGCCTGTAAGAAAGAAGTCTCTTGGCTCTTGTTTAAAGGAATGGGGTGACAGTGTGAAAAAACACTCAAAAGAAATTATTTCCTTGCTCACAGGTAAATATTCAAAGAAGTCTTTAGGCATGTGTTCTTACTAAAACCTTGCTTCTTTTGGAAAGATCTATCAATTTCCACTGGACCTATTGCCACCATCTTCAGGCTTCTTTTGAAGTTCACTCTCCACACATGGTCTCCTCTCTTCTCACTGGGGACTTGAGCAGTTTGCTCTCTCTGCTCATGTGTTTTTTGTCCTGCTTATAGCCAGCCGTTTCTCATTCAGGAGCTCCTCCTTGCTTCCTCTGGGGTTTTTAGTATAATCTTTTCATTGTACCCTGTCTTTTTCATAGCATTTTATTCTGTTCATTTCCAGCCAACTGTCTCCTTTAATTTAATTACTTGTAGTCAGGAGCGAAATTGAGTCAGAGCTCAGAGAGCGTTGTTATGATCTCAGGAGGAGGCAGCAATATCAGCTCTTTCTGGAGATAAAATGGCAGAAGCCTAGAGCTGCTGATTCATACTTAGGCGAGACAGGACTGACAGTTGCTCTGGGAAAGTGGCTCCCCGTGATTTTGTGTACCTGTGGACAGAGTGGAGCAGGATGCTGGATGTCGTGAGCTGTTTCCAGGTTTCCCTGTTGGTAGCGAAAATAAGTAAGTTAATAATGTCACGTGGCCAGTGCAAGACAGCAGTTGTTCGTTAAGCCTTCAATTCAGTACCTGAAAAACTCCAGGAAAGGAAGAGCTGCTGCTTTGCTGGGATCAGTAGGTTTGCTGTGTCTTTTCTTGGCGTGAGGCAGCCGCTGCTAAGTGTGTGCCAGCTGGCATTCTGAGGGCAGCTCTTTGCCTAAAACAGTGGTAATATGATCACGTTCAATGACAGGAAACAGCTGTGTGGCTTGACCTCTCAGAGCACTGAGCTAAGGTGCACAACGTGTTCGTTGCAGAGAAGAAATAATTATTTTGTTCATTCAATGTTCCGCACATTTGGCTCAGCGTCTGAACATTCTTTTGGTGTACCAGCCTGTAATAAAAATGCCCCAATTAAAATTTAACACTTCAGAATGCAGGAAAATTAATGATTTCTTTCCTCCCTCCCCCTAGGTGCTCATTAACAATATTTTGCTATACCTGACATTCTTCTTCTTGTAGGCCTTTTCCAAGAACAATTCTGTAGCAGCCCATCTGTTTTATTTTGTTGATTCACAGCTAATGTGTGCCGTGATCAGCTAAAAAGGCAGGAGGGGAAGAAGATTGCCTAATTTTGTTGCCTTGCCCTTGATGCTGCAATTGGGGTCAGAGAGTCTCTTTGTGAAAGAGCCACCTAGAAGATTTCTAGAGTTTAGGATGGGCAGGCAGAGAAGTGCAGACAATCTTTAGAGAAACCACAGTGTAAGCAGAGATTGGTAGTGTCTTTGGAAAAACAAATGCTGAACAGAGTTCGGAGGTGATAAAGACTTTCCTTAGGGACTAGGTGAAAACAGTTGCCAGGAAATTGCTTCAACTTACTGAGAACAAGATTCAAAGAAAATGATGTATTGTGTAAAGAGGCAGTGGGAATGGGGAGATGCCTATTAATGCTTATTTTTTCTCATCTAGCCGTTGTAGTTTTGAGTATTTCAAAAGTTGTCTTACCCTGGCTTTAGAAAAACATCTAGTTCAAAAGTCTTTTGATGATGGCCACTCCAAAAAGTGCAAACTGACCCCTGTTGAATTCTGAGTCCCATTCCAAGTATCCATTCCTTTAACACAAAATTTTTGTGCCCTTTGCTTGTTTGATCACTTGAAAATACTTGTTTTAGATTAGAGGAGGGGAAATGCGTTGCCTGTGGCATGGACACTATTGTAGGGCCTGGGTATATGTACACAGTTTGTGCTACAGTCTTCCTGTGGCTGATGACTTCCTTTGCTCAAAATGTTTTTACTTCATAACTGGGGTCTGTGGGTACGTGGGATGGGGAATGAGGGAAATCTGCTTCCTAAATAAAGAAGATATTTTACATTTATGAAGGCATTCACACAGTGTCTTTAATTGTATTTGTTGGGATAATCATGGCAGCATTTTTGTCATCTTATTGCTGATTGTTTTAATAATTCTCTCTTCAGATTCACACTTCTCTAATCAATGGGCGGCCCAGTGCTGATGATCCTTCACGTGTATTGCTAGAATTCACCTCTGCTCGCTTTATTCGCCTGAGATTTCAGAGGATTCGGACACTAAATGCTGATTTAATGATGTTCGCACACAAAGATCCAAATGAAATTGATCCCATTGTTACAAGGAGGGTAAGTTCTGGCAAGACAGTAGCAATGCATGTGTAGAAGGTCTCTTGCACTTTCAAATGCTATACCTGCCTTTATTTGCCATAGGAAATTTTGGGAGATGATGAATACATGTTGCTATCTGTCAAAATCAAGGTGTTTGAGATTTCCCTCTTCACCCTATTTTGTTATCTACTCTATAACAGAATTAACAATTTTAGCATTTATGCTTACTGGTGTTATTATCATACATAACATGCTCACTAACATAAGTACACAGCTACTTTAGCTGCGAACGTTTGGTTGCAGGTAATTGGCAAATGGTTACTGTTAGAGTCCTCTTACCTCTTCTCCTGCTCAATGCTTTGCTACCTCTTACAGTACTTGAATACTTTGAGTAGAATTCCTGATAGTGGTATAAATAGCAGTAGGGCCTGAATACAACACTTTAAGCATTATTATATCATTGTTAACAGTGGAAATTCTACATTGTGCTTTATCTTAAAAGAATAGATGCAGCAAAGTGCAGGTGGATAACTGCAAAGAAAATTTGCCTCTGTTCCCCATTTCTGGTTTCCATTTCTTCCTCTAAATACACAGAGGGCGGGCTATTCCTGAAAGTTTGGAATGTGCCATTCTGGTTTGTATTAGAAAGAGCAAAATTTGCAGATAATGTATGTTGGTTTTGATCACCAAATTGTTAGGATGTTACAGGACCCTCACCAAAACAGATGAAAATGGACAAGATTACATGTGAGATTCACTTTTCACAGATATCATAATGTATGAGCATAAATATCTTTCCACCTTCTTTCTGGTTAGGGCTATTAGTCCCCACCAAAGGAAAAACAGAAGTGGTCAAATGGCATGGCAACAGGTCAAAAGTTATTTAAATCTCAGTAATGAAGACTATTCCATAGTCATTCTAGAGGCCAGTAGTGAAAAGCGGTTCTTCCCTCAGTCCAGTAAATGCCCACGTAAGACTCAGATAAGGTGAACAAAGGTGTTTCCTTCTAAGGTTTTGTTGTAGACTGTCTCTTCTCCCCATCATCACGCCTTTTCCTTTTCATGTTTTCTGATGGGAATAAATTCTATGGCGTTTGACTTTCATTATCCAGTGTGCATATAGCCTTTTCCTATTCTTGTGTTTGGTGTATGCTGTGTATAAATTGATGTGGCTCTTGTGACTTCCAACAAATGGAACTGTACCACTTTATGCCCTTTCTTTCACTAAGCCTGAATCAAGATGCAGCTTGGATTACACTGTCAGCTATATTCGTGATAGATCAAAAAAGAAATAAAACAGGACCTGACAGTTTTGTCATCAGAAATGAATTCTGAAGTTTGGGACCTGCATTTTACAATCCACTTAGCAATTCAATTTCTGTTTTGTCTTACAGTATTACTATTCTATAAAAGATATCTCTGTTGGAGGCATGTGTATATGTTCAGGCCATGCGAAGGCTTGTCCACTGGATCCAGCGACCAATGTATGTATTTTTCTTCCTTTTTTTTTAAATGTGCTTTATTCATAAAGTGGAACATGAGAAAAAAAATCTTGATTTTCCTCAGAGTTCTCTGAATTTATATCTGTTCTTCACCTGGAAGAACAGTCAGAAGCAGTGCCAGGATGAAACAGTGCTAGCAACCAGAGTAATAAACATTCATACGATGTCAGCAGAGGGTTTCTCTGAAATGAAGGAATAAGTTTCAGATAATTCATTCCATATTGAAAGTTTCCTTGGAACAACAGGAATTTGGGTTATGTTATGCAGCTGTAGAGATGAGCACTAACAGTCAGTCTGCCTTTCCTTGTTGATATTAATCAAGGTGTTTCCTAAATGACTGTCAAGTGTTTAGTCAATACTTGCAAACAAATGATGGCTCTGGAATCGTGCATTTACTATGCGGTAAATATTAACCGAGTGATCAGGCAAACTAGTCTAGAAAATCATAAGCTGCTTGTAATTTCTTCCAACTTGTAGCTTTCTTTTTTTACCATTAATAAACACATAACTTATACAGTTGTAAGAGAAATATAATTTTTACTGGTGGTCCAAATCTGTGCACACATTATCACTAATACAGAATTTCCAAGCTACTAGTATTATTAATGTGCCACAGTGTGGGATCTCTTAATCTGCTATTCACTTAAGTAGGAGCTTTATAGGGTTTAACAGAAAATCTTTTTTGTACATGAGATTAAACCATTCTATAGGAATTGATAAAAATACCCAAAACAAACTGGAGGAAGTCTTTCAGAGTTATAAGCAGTTTCCATGGAGCCTTGTAAAAACTTTACAAACTCCTTGGTTTAATCCTTCCAAGCCTTTTCTGTGATGTGTATAGCAAGTGTTGAACTATTGGTTTAATTGGCCTCAGTTACCAAAGTACAGCATTGTCTTGGTGCATCTGTTAGAATTAGACCTAAGAAAATGAGCACTGTTACTGTAATTAATTAATACTTCTGATAGTTTGACTACTAGATAAAATGCATTTTGACAAGTGTGGTCTCTTGTTTTGCAGGATGACAAATATGCAAAAAGTAGCTTAAATGAAACAACTCAAGCCGTAAGAGATTTGGAATATTTGGTTTAGCTCTACAGGGATACTCTTTAGACTGAGCCCTGCCAAATTTGGTGGGCTTTGGCTTATAAACATAATGACT
Source organism: Pampusana beccarii (assembly GCA_013399365.1). Taxonomy (NCBI): domain Eukaryota; kingdom Metazoa; phylum Chordata; class Aves; order Columbiformes; family Columbidae; genus Pampusana; species Pampusana beccarii. Next base: position 364,276 of record VWYH01009359.1, read on the forward strand.
GTAGTTGTTAGCAGAATGAATTTCCCCCCTAGCATTACAAGGAAGAAACTTAATTGAATTTACTGTCTTGCTTTTCTGAAGCATTCCTTAACCTTAAAGATTTATGCTTTGACCTGTGAGCCATAGAATTTCTCCAGGTTAGCCTGCTGCTTTGACCTTGAGTGGCTCACAGGGACCACAGAGAATCCCCTCCACTGGATAACTATTGGGAAAGCAATTTTTGCTCGTTATTTCTCTGAACCACAGTTTCTTTTATCTTTTCGAATCTGCGTCTGCGGCTCAGGGTGTTTGGGTGTTCCCTACAGCAATATTTTCGTGATGGCACGAAGGTGTTCTCCTGAGGAACTGAAAAGTGATGGAAAGGCTGGTCCTGTTCTCATCTCTTATTAGTTTAAAAACTCCTGCTATCCCTCACATAGAATTAGTTGTGCAGTTAGAAGGTTACGTGGTGAGCTGACTCATCGAGTAAAAAAAATAATGCTAAATTAAAAGAAAAGCCAATTTTTATCGGTTCTGCCAACAGCACTTATTTCACTGTGCAGCTGCAGAATTGCTGCATCTAAGGGGAGGATGGAGAATGATCAGTCGTCCTGAAATGTGAAGCTGTATCTGAGGACTACCAGCACTTATTTGCTGTATTGAGGAACTTTCGTTCTCCCATTCCTCCTTTTTTCACACAGCTGGAATTAGATTTTCCTGTGTTCTTAGATTCTCCTTAGATTCTCTGGCCACTTATCTTCTTTTGCCTCGTGGTGGTTTTCTTAAAACAGAGCTATAGATGTTAAACACACTCTTTTGTCTCTCACTTGGTGAATGCTGTGTACATAAATGAATAAAAATGAATAAACAGAGGAACTACAGAGTATAGCAGTTCTTAATGTTAATGCTTTCGTAAATTGAACTGGAATGCATATTATGTACACGGACAGATTCTTCGAATCATCACATTGTGTAAATATTTGTTTTTCTTTTAAATTAGAAATCTGTCTGTCAGTGTGAACACAACACATGCGGAGAGACATGTGATCGGTGTTGTCCTGGTTTCAATCAAAAGCCTTGGCATGCTGGAACTTTCCTGGTTAAGCATGAGTGTGAACGTAAGTTGAATGTGATACAGAAGAGAAAATTTATTGCAACTGCTGTTGAAAACTGAAATTCGGTCCTATGTAATTTTGCAATTAATTTCATTTCTAACAGCATTTGTTTATGAATCAGTTGTTGTTCACTTATATAAAGTGACTCAAAAGGGAAAGTTACACGTGGAATCATGGTTTTATTGAACTCAGAGTGTTTTATGTAACATGCTGATATTGGTGAAATACCGTACAAAAAATTCGTTTTGACTTGTTTAATTTTATAATTATGACTTTGTTTTGGTAAAATACCAGGATTGTATCCTGATAAATAAAAAATCTTTTAAACTTATTTTTAATTATATTAAACTTGAATGATTTTTGTATAAATGGCACTTCTATACGTTGTTATGTTCAGCCTCGCTGAAACAAAATACATTTACATGATCAAAATGCAATTTGAGTTTCTGATTTTTTATGGAAAAAACAATGTATCTAGTTTTCCAATATGAAATGAAAACATACCTTGAAATATCACCTTCCCACAGGGTGGGAATTTAATTTTCAGATTTACTATAGTAAGGATAGTTATAATTGAACTTTCACATCTTACTTCCAAAGGTCACATACCACTTGTATTTCTGAACATAATAGAATCTAGTGCTCCACTAAGTATAAGTGTTTATTCAATTATAGGATTGCAGCTATAGTTTTACCGTGAGTGGTTCAAAATAAATTAAAAGAAACAGATATCCCCATATAAAAAGTAGTAATACCTTATTTGTGTCCTGTAAAGTTTGGCCACAGACATCATTTTTTTATTAGTGACTGTGTCTGCACTGGGAGTGCATTGTGGAATGAAATCAGAGTACATTGATTTTCTTGTTTAATTTTTGAGAGACACTTCTTGTACCATGTTCAGCCCTTGGTGGATTGTACTTTCATGGTGGAAACAGTTCCCTGGGATCTGGTTCAGTTGTGAGGAGAATGGCTCCCTGCAATGTTGACAAGCTTTGAATTTCTCTTTCTATGGAAATGAATGTTTTAATACCGTAGGGGGAGAGAGCGAGTTACCTCATTTTCAGAACAACAGATTATTAGATTAGCTCTCCTGCATGTGGACCCGAAGCCTAAGAGTTCAAATCTGAACTTCTAAAGAAGCCTTAAGACTGGGAATCCCTTTGTTCTGACCCAGTTCTTATATGTGCATGTGCAAATCAAATGTTTTTAGGATGTCTTTCAGCTTTCATGGAAATTATTTTAATTTACTCATACCATTCTTCTGCTTTTCTTGTAATTCCTTATCTGTTTTAAATGAGCTGACTCTGTCATGAACTATATGTGTATGCAACCATCACAAGGTTTCTGAACTATTGATTTAAACAGAAAAAAAAACAGTAAAACAAAACAGGAAGAACATAATAACATAATTAGACTATATCTGTCGACTTCCATACTCCCCCATGCAAAACATTGAGAAAAAGATACAATATACAGAATTCCAGGCTGTGCTTCTGATGGGACCAGGTTGATTTTCACAGCTGAAGTAGTAAATTGATGCTTAGGTGTGCTGTGGGTTAGAATGTGCACAGCACCAATGATGAAATGTTGAATGAGTCTTTTTCATACTCCAGTAACAGTGTGGCGTCTCCATCCGGAAAGTGTTCACTAACACAGTTCCTTCTCTTTTAGCCTGCAACTGCCATGGGAAGACTGAGGAGTGTTACTACGATCAGGACGTTGCAGACAGAAACCAGAGTTTGAACATCCACGGGGAATACATCGGGGGCGGCGTGTGTGTGAATTGTACGAACCACACCAGCGGCATAAACTGCGAGACCTGCATCGACGGTTACTTCAGACCTAAAGGGGTAAATGCGTGTTCTGTTGTCACTTTACTGTAAAGCCACTGTAGAAACCATGACTTGGGGATTTAAGTTATTAAAAAAGAGATGACACAGTTTGGACTGCCATTTCATGAAGGTTAACTTCTAATTCTGATGGTGTAGCAGTTGCTTTTCACAGCTGGAAATCTGTAAAGTTAACGCTCACAGAAATATGAAATGAATTGTGTTGACATGGAGGACTGCATTTGAGGTCAGGGCCTCCAGCTAGTATTTCAATTTAATTTAATTTAAAGGAGGATGTGGTCCTGTAAACAGAACTTTTGCCTCGGTAGTGAATTTCAAGATTTATTGTCAAAGATCAAAGAAATATTGCCATATTTGATATTGGAGAAAGAGAGTCTGTAATTTGTGTTTTTTAAATATAATGTAGAATTAATAACTACTGAAATTCTATAGTGTCTCATAAATGCCTTTCATTTTCAGTGCTGTGGGAACTGGGTTTTTTTGTATTTCATCGTATAAGGTTATATTTTCATCTACATTGAAGCTGTCAGAAGATGAATCTTACATAAGGTTGTATTGCCAATGTGGGCTGTGCCTGTGCTTTAGACAGCCGCACTGTTAGTGTGTGCTTAAATTCCTGATATTTTGTCTGTATAGTTTTAGTTGGGTAAATCGTGCCCTTTAGTCTGATTGGTTTTCAAACCTCAATCACAGAAAATATTAGCAAATCATAACAATTACATTCTCCCTGATATACAGGTTTTAGCCTTAGAGCTTGAGAAAAGGAGTACTGATCTCTTCAGCACCAGAGCACTTGATATTTTCCTCTGAATCAGGTTATCATTCAAGTAATAGGGATGTTGTATATGTGTGTATGTGTATCATCTTGATAGTATGTGTATACACCTGGTCTGTAGAGAATTTATACTTTATATTCCCCCATGTGATATTAGACTAAGGTTTACGTTTGGTTGGGGCAACCTTTTCAAGAACAAAAGGAAATTGTTCCATTGTCTAATGTTCACTTTTCTTCACTTATCCATTTTGTTCACTTCTGGACTAACGAACTTTAGTTAGATTTTTGAATCATTTTGGCCAGAACAACTAAACTATTTGTAAATATTAATTTAGGTAATGAATTCTTAACATCTATTTCATTATATTTATTGATTTTAATTATACAAGGGTCTGTTAGTATCTTTACACCTTTTTTTTAGTTGAAAACATATTTGTATAATCTAAATTGCTTATATGTTTCTAAATAAAAATTCAAAATGTATGTTTAATGCTTAGACTGCATGGGCAGTTTAGTAACCATCTCACTCTTGTTAAAGTGCAAGCTATCTACACAGAAGTCATTCTCTCCTACTTTTTGTTTAAGAAGTTCCCAGTTATGAAAAGTAAGATTTTTGTCTTGTAATCTCTTTGTTATAATAGGTATTACCAGATAGCCCAGATCCGTGCCAGCCATGTTCCTGTGATCCAAGTGGGTCTTTACATGATACTTGTGTCAAAGATGAGAAACATGCAGAAGGAGGTAAGATCCCTAAAAGATAGTGATGTTAAAGATTAAGTTCATCAATGGTCAAAGAAAAGCTGAAACACATCTGTGATTTTTTTTTAATATTTACTCATGCAAAGAATAATCCACCTGCATTCTTATTATACTTTTCTTTTGAAACTCAGATTTTATCTTCCTAAATTTGCTGAGGCTTCCTTCAGAGTCATGGCTTGCAAACTTGGGTATATTTGAAAGAGTATTCCCCTTGGAATATATTGGAGAATTTTTGTTTTAAAGAGCTTCTTTCTTTTACAATAGAGATTAAAACTAGTACAACCATAATGTTTTAATTTATTTTCCTCCCTAAGAATAATTCCATTTGAAACCTAGAAAAATATGCACCATTTGAAAGGTGCATATTTATGTGCCATCTATATTGTTCGTGTAGGATTGCAAGCTGCTTACCGTAGCCCTATAAAGCTATCTTCAAACAGATAATACACTGCTTCCTTGTGCTTTGAAAGAATGGATTGCCAGATTTTTCTGGTTCTTTTGTTGACGAACTCCTGAAAATACTGTAGGAAGATAGCAACAAAATTCAAGGTCAGTTCTTAACAGATGTTTCAATTGGGCTAATTACAATCGATTGACAAAATATGTTGTAGCAAACTTCTTTGACATACAGATTGGTGGAACATAAAAGCAGCACAGCCGAGATGCAAATACAGGGCCCAGAGGTGTAAAATGTACTGTAACAGCCATGTGCTGTTACAGTTCAATAAAATTATACTGATACTGTCACTGTTGTAGTTATGGCAAGTTGACCTTGGCCACCTGCAACTGCCCACCCAGCTGCTTTCTCACTGCCCTTCTCTGCAGGACATGATAGAAAATAAGTTCAAACAGCTCACAAGTCAAGGTGAAGACCAGGAGGTTGCTTACCTGTTACTCTCATGGGCAAACCAGACTTGACTTGGGGAAAATTAATTTATTTCCAATTTAAATAGATTCAGATAGTGACAAACAAAGACAAAAATTAAAAAAAATAATTCTGATATTTATTTTATTTACCCATTCTAAGATGACAAGAGGAAAAATAAGTCAGCTCTACATGTATCTGGTGTAGCCATTCTGCCTACAAAGGTCCTGCTCTTTGCTCCTTGTTCTTTCTGTTTATTTGCTTTTCTTTACTTCTTGTTGTACTATGAGGTCCAACACATTAGGAAAACTTTACTTCTTGCACATCATGTTTGACTCTAGTGTTTGGACCAGTGGGCCAGATTTGTGACTGTAATATCTTATTCAACAAAAAAGACACAATGATGCTAGTTGAAAGAAAAAGCTTTTTTCTTAAAAGAAAAATTTTAAAGATTTTTGCAGTAATGGAAGAGGTTAGAATCAAGAGCGGGTCTGGATATAATTTTTAGCATAAAACTATCCTGAAAGCAGATCACTTTTTACCTTTTTCTTTTCTCAATTTTATATTCAATACCCAGATAAAATTCTTTTTATTACTCACCCTGGGCAGCAGTTGGGTTTGAAGCACTAGGGAGCCTTCATAAAGGAAAGGCTGGAAAGCACAGTCTGTCTGAAGGAATCTATCTATTCACCTGTGAACCAGAATGAATAAACACTGGGTAGGCTGAAATACATCTCAGAGTTAGCTTGTTGATTGTTTAAGGATAAATTGTTTACTTGGTGTAAGATGGGAATATGCTTCTTAAATGTGTGGTAGGCAAATGAGTCAGGAAGATTAAAAACATTAGACTAAAATGGAAATATGATAATAAGGAAGATCACTGGGGATCTGAAGTCACCCTGAACAGTTCTCAAGGAACATTAAACTGGAGGCTATGCATTCTCTGTGTGCTTGAATACTGTAGGTAAGCAACAATTAAAATGGAAAATTGTAGCAAATACCATAATAACTGGTACATTGATGACATTCAGTAAGAGGATTTAAATGACTACATCCCGTAGTCATCCTCAGGTTTCAATAGTTAAGAGAATGGCAGGAAGAAGTTGGTTTTTAATTGACCAGGCATTGTTTCAGGAAAAAAATAAGTACCTTTGCGTATTAAGCATGTATAATTTCTATTTTGATCAGCCTAGTATAAATTTGTCCTTACATGTTTCATGTGGTATTCTGAAATGAAATATTATTATTCTATCTTGTATGGTATATTTTGGTTTTAAATCTTCAAGAATGCTTTTCAAATATCCTTTCATAGCAACATAATGTGATATGTTTACACGCAATATAGAAAAGATAGAGCCAGAAACTTATAATAAATCATAGTATGTTTGCAAACTGTAGTATTGATCAAATAAACTGATGAAAATGTCTCTAGGTTTTGTAACTGAAAGGCAATAATTTTAAAACTGAGCTTGTCCACCTCTGTCCAATCCATTCCAATAATAGGTACGCTTGACCATTGCTGATATTGTGGCACTTGCAATTGTCCACACAAAAGCAAAGGTGAAATTGATACATTCAGAATTCCAGTAATTAGGCTTTCTCACTGAATCAGCACTCTTGTGTCAAGCTGTAGTGGCTAGATTTTAACTAATAGTCATTTTACTTGGCTTTTAAGCACCTGCAAGAGCTGTGAGGTTTGGAAAGTGACAGAGTTTTGTGGCTTGGTCCTTGCTGCATACTATCATGCAGTGAAGTTTTTTCCCTGTTTCCTCTTTATGTACAATATAATCCCAATGACAAATGTTTATTTTTGCTGAAAAACTTTCTCAGACATTGTAGGATAAATAAGGTCCAGACATGTCCATCTTTACTCAGGCTTCATAATTCTTTGCTCAGCAAGCAGTCCCACTGACTTCAAGAGATCATTTTTGAAGTCATGCACTGTTGAACAGGAGGCCGGTCCTGGGGTTGCAAATGTTTTCAAGGGCCTGGTGTGTCCTTTTGTATACATTTATTTTTGTGCAATTTTGAAAGACTGATAGACTGGGAGAAAACTGATAAAATTCATATTTCAAGATGACTTATCCTCTAGGATGAACTTTCAAAGCCTCTTTACACTCAAAGATAGGACAGAAAAAGATAATATTCAGGTAGAAAACAGGGAATAGCAGCTTCAGCAAATAAAGCCCCATTCAAACAAGGCCTAGGAAGTAACAGACCAAAAGCAAAAGAAGATGCTGAAATGTTATTTAATTACAACAGCAAAAGACAGAACTGAAGCATCTGCCCTAAATCGAAATGTAATTAGACTGTTGACATAATCTGCACTACATATGTACTGCAGAAGCCTGGTCAAAGATAACCAGCGGGGCGCTGACAGGAATTTGCATGCTGTGTGATAGAATGAGAGCCTAGATCTTGCAAGTGCTGAAAATGAAAGAAGGCATTGAGCCCAATAAAATACACAGGCTAACCATAGCAACAAGTGTAAGAGCTGGAAAAATATATGACAGTTACTGTCCTCTACACCTTCCTCTCTCTGTTGTGGAAAGTGAGATCTATCAAGAGAAACTTTCAAATAAGATTTGCTCACTTCTGAAGAGCTAGACTTGCCTGTGTCTTTTCCTCCTGAACCTTGATATACAGCAGGGTGTTTTCATCTAGAAGGGAGAGAAGTGTCTCTTATAAGACAAGATTGTCCAGCTAGGATGCATTGACTCGGATTACATAAGAGCCCGAGGGCTGCTGTGCTGTGGGGCATTGCTAGTGGAGAGGAGGGTAATTCAGAAATTTGAGAATCATCTCAGCAGCGGGCATCAAAACCCACAAAGCACGTTGTTTCATGTGTAGTAAGTAACACAGAAATTTCATGGACTGAAATTCTGTATATAATTAAGACAGATCAAGAAGGTGACAGTTGATATGATGTGCTACAGGAGATCAAAGAGGATGCAAGGTTAGAGAAGACAGACTGAATTTTATCACTGTATGTATCAAGAGATAATATCATTAAAAACTCCTGCAGGTGGATGCTTCTTCAAACAGCTAGTTAGAGAAACCATAAAATGAGAAGCACCTCTGTTTTTATGCATGAGGAACTGGTTTAAACCTCTCATTTTGAAGGGCAGTCAAATTCAACATTCTTGTAGGAATGAGACCTCCCTAAAAAACAGCTTAGTCCAAACAAGGAAACCTTTAAAAAGAAAATCCAAATGAACAATCCAAGATTGCTAATGGCAAGCATAGAGCTTATAAACTGCATATTAGACATTCAGAGAAGATACATTCCTCTAGTTCAAAATGAGTCAAGCAACATGATTAAGCTAGAAAAAAAATCTATTTGAACAATAAAAAGAAGCTCCCTGAAAAAGCAGAAGTTGTGTCTAATTGAGGATAATAGAAAAGGACATAAATTGTGACAGATTCTGGGAAGTTTTACTCTTCGTAACACATACACATATTTTAAGGAATGATTTGCTAAATGCTTAAATGTTGCTAAGAAGTACTTCTTCAGATGAATCAGAATCTAAAAGACTGCTAGACATTCAAATTCAGCAGGAGTTAAATATGATTAAGGTGTAATGACGTTATAACCAGAGATCTCAAGAATGAAAAGGACACAGCTGAAAAGCTAGATTAATTCTTTGTATCAGTGAATAGAGGAGCTCAGGGAATTTCCCACTTGGGAGTCTTTGTTCATGGGGACAAGTCAGAAAAACTGTCTCAGACAGAAATGGCAGATTTAGAGCAATCTGATAAATGAAGAATAAAAATTCATGGTGCATATAGGGTATTTATCCATGGCTTCTGGATTTAGTTAAAATGGCATTGCTTGAAGCATTAAATGTAGTTTATAATACTTTAAAAAACTTAAATTAATATTAAATAAATAGAAACTGTTTATCTAATTCGTAATAGAAAGGCAAAGGGTTCCAGGAACCTAAAATCAGAAGATCTGGTTTCTGAAACAAGTAAATCAGTAGAACTACAATAAATGATTTATACCATTTCTGAACTGTGGCAAAAATGGACAAAGCTCAATGTCAGAGGACAGTGTGCCTTATGAATCTGTTTGAAGGATTAAATGAACATGTGAACAAAGGCTCATTTGATTAATATTGTATTTCAATTTTCAAAAAATTTCAACAAGATCCTTCACCAAAGACCATGAAAGAAAATGTAGCAGAAGGAGGAGGAAAGGTTCTTTCATGGATTTGTACTTAAGAATAGATTTAAAAGAATAATGGACCATTTTCACAGTGATGATCAGTATGAACTGTTGAAAATATTAATATTTAACCTGGAAAAGGGATAACTAGGAAGGTGACAAAGTGAGAAAGTACAAAATCTTTTAGCATAGAAAAATGAAAGAACTGCAAAACGTTCAAAAAGATCTCAAGATAGTCAGTGGCTAGGTAGTAAAAGAACATGAATTTCTGTAGCAATTAAAGGAAAAGTAGAACACAGAGAAAAGTAGTTCTACTTGTACACTGATTACAGTGATTTCTGAATTAGGCACTACCAGTTGTGAAACAGCTCTTAGAATTACCTTGGACTGTGCCCTGGGTGTATCAGTTCAGTGCTGGCTCAGCAGTAGTCAAAAAGGCCAACAGAGCCTTAGGAAATATGATGTTTAAAAAACAAAACTGAAAAAAAATCATCAAAACCTTTTGCAGGCCCACACTATATACTCCCTTCTCCTTAAATAATTTATTAGAACTGGAAACAATGCAGAGGACAATAGAGATTTTCAGCCATACAAAGCAGTTTCTATCTAAAGAGATACTGAATGGGCTTAGGAGTTTTTGGTGTATGAAACAGAAATGTCATGTGGGATGTGATAGTGGTATATCAAAATCACAGATGACATATAGAAAGTGAGTAGGGAACAGTTACTTGCTTTCTTCTATGATATGAGAATTAGCAGGTTTAACGCACATCAGTGTTTTCTTTCATGCTATACATAGCTAAATGTGGCTCTATGGATTCTGAGAGTAGAAGCATGTTCAGTGGCAATTAGGTGAATTAATGGAAGCTAAGTTTTTCAGGGACTGTTAGATACAAGGAAGTAGGGATAAGTTTCAGTTTAGAAGATTTCTGGAAGCTCAGAAGCTCAGAATTCAAATCCCTATGTGCTTGCTCTATTCTTACATGCTTTATTCTAGCCTTTCTCAGACAGGATACTGAGTTAAACAGATGTATGGTGTGACCCACAGTAAATGCCCTTACATTACACCTACTGAAGGTGTTGCTTTGAGCACTCTAACACACGTCTGGTAATAGTAATAATGATAAATCAAATATGTCATATGTTTTCTCCCTCTTCTCATAGATATGTTGCCTGGTTTCTGTCACTGCAAGACTGGCTATGCAGGAGAGAGCTGCAATAGATGTGCCTTGGGTTATACAGGATATCCTGAGTGCCTGCCCTGCAACTGCTCCCTGGAAGGCAGTGTGAATGTCGACCCTTGTGTAGGTCCCTGCACCTGCAAGGTATGGATGTCAAATTCTTCTAATCCATAGGAAAATACTAATAATATTGAAAGATTGCAATTAGTAGTCTTCTATCATACAGTAGCATTCCACTGTCCTGCCTAGCCGTGCTAGTACCTATGTTATTCACTTCTTATAGAACATTTGTTCTGGGTCCTGTAAAGTCTTAGATTGTCTTGTGCCACCTCAGTGTTCACTGTAATTAACATAGGTACCTAGGAGCCTGCTGCCATTCATACAAATCTTAAGAAATCTGTAATGAAGGGATACTTAGGAAGCCTGTGAATCATTTGTTTCAAACTTGCATCCTCATCTACTCAGAAACCATATGTTTAAAGTATTATGGGCTCTAAAACTAAGCTGTAATATGATGTCAAAAGAGAAAACTAGGTGAACTGATGATGTATTAAAACAAACAAAAAACTTGCCTTTTAGAAGTTCTGATTAGTGATATAAGTCTCTTTTCTTGCTAAGTTCCAAACTGAGAACATTCTTTGCTGCCATTCTTTCTCTAGGATGATTTTCTTAATTTCTAGGAAGAAAATGTAGGCATTATTTTCTCTGTGTGCTTTCATATACCTCCAGCAAATTATATATCGATATTATATTGAAATAAAAAACTTCTAAAAACACATGCCTCCACTCCGTATAAAATACTTAACTACCGAAAGTGCTTTAGAAATGGTGGTGCTCTGTAAGTCACTGTTTAGTAAGTGACCACAAGTAGGCCCAAAGGACAATTTACTGTACTATGGGTCATTTTTTTTGTCTCATACTTGTGCGAGTTTCCTTCCAGCATTTGATTAACAGAATTATACCCAAATGTGAATTTAAAACTATTTATGTTATGTCCTTAAATACAAGAATGTAGAAAAGATACTTCAATCTATCAGCTCGTGCTGCATACACACATAAAGCTCTGGAGTGACAGCTGAATAGCACTGAAATCTACTCAGAGAATTAACCTTGTCCTTACTTTATGTAATAGTCACATGCTCTCTGTCAGAAGTAAAATCTATCCATAACACAGTTCTAATTCCTTAGATATCAAGTCTAGAAGATCAGAAAATGAGTGCTTTTGCTATATTCTGAAGATGTCATATGCCAAGTACAAGATAACAATGCTGAATAAGTATTATTCTTATGACATTATTTGTGTAATGCCAAACTGACCTGTTAGTACAATCAAACCAGAATGAACAAATATGGAATAGCGATAATTGTTCCTATCCTACAGAGTCCACACTATATACACTTTATCTTGCTGTTCATCCTTTGTCTTCTTTCTGGTCCTCTAGTTCCTTTTTAAGTGCTTGTGGGAGAGGAATTATACTCTTTGCAGATAGCTGAGATACAGATACATGCACATTTATTTTCACTAGTAATCTTCAAATTCAAATCAAAGCAGATTATGGTCAAAGGGACACTGAAATAATCAGATTAGTTATGCTCCATATGAAGAATAAAGTGGGATGTCTGGACAAGTTAATAGCAGATCTTAGGAAAAATGCTTCCCTTCTTTTAATCACATCTTTCAGTTACATATGATGAGCTCTAAATTTACTAAAGACAGTTTTCTTGCAAAGTAAATTGACTGCTGAAAACCAATTCTAACTGTAAGCAGCAAAATGCAATGGTCCTTAGATTGTTATCTTTACCACATTAGCCAGAGTAAACCGATGTACAAAAAGGTGAGGGACAGGTAGAAATGCCTGTTTTATCACTATCTCAGAGAACTTTCTGAAGGTTCAGAAATAAATGAGGCTGTAGAAACATTGCTTCATTGTCTGAAGGATAGGTTAGATCTCCTTTCTGACTTTGAGTTTTATAAATCTATTATCCACTGAATTTGCTGCCTACTCGATAGAATTATATAGGTTTACTCACTGCTGACATGCTTGTGACTGCAGAGTAGGACAACTTTTCATTTAAACACATACTTTGCCCCCCCCCCCTTTTTTTTTTATTTTAACTTTCCCACTCTGCACACACTAAGCACGTCAGCAAGGTTTGAAACTTTTGGGACCAGGGTTCCTAATTCTAGTTAGCAAAATTGTGCGTGAGAGCATTTGGGTGCCTGTGAGTTCTCAGATGTTACCCACATTGTTTATCATGTGAGGCTTGAGTAGCTGGGTGAACTTAATTCAGAGCTGTGTATTTCAAGCAATCACAGACTACACAGCATGGGCAGGCTTTTTATAATGTGTCCATTCTCTGCTGACGTGTAGCCAACAATTTGATCCTATGTGCATACCACAGAGGACTGTGTCCAGGATTAAAGAGACTGTACATAATGCTTTTGAAAGGGAAAGAATTTTCTGGAGTATCTTGGGAAAAATATTGAATTACTAAGGCAGCAACACAGAGTGAGCCTTTCACAACATACTCCTTGTAGAAAAGCTAGCTTTGTCTTTGCCTATGGGACAAATTGATTTATTGTGTAAGCTAGCAGGACTTAGAGCACAACATAAGCTTTCTCTGAAAACTGTAATTACCAAATGCTAAGTTTAGAATTCTTCAAGCATGTTAAGTGTCTCGCTTTCTGCAGGGGAGGAGTTTGCAGACCTGACTGCACGGCTGGCAAACACATGTAGTTATGGAAAGAAGAAATGTGGCCCTTTTAACATTTGGATTTAGCCTGAATTCAGCTGTTAAAGATAGACCACTGGAAAGCTGATATACTGAATGACTGGTACAACTGATGCAATGTACCTGTAGTTTGCATCATTGGGCATGCACAGATTTTATCAGCCAAACCTACAAACTACAGTTTTTGTGGCTGTAATGTTGTGTCCCATACTTCTTTCCCCTCTGACTCTCTTAAGGGTAAAAGAGACAAATTAGATTATTTACTGAAATCAGGCAAGTCCATTCTTGTAGAAGAAAAATTAAAAATCTTATGATGTCCAAATTCAATGTCCCGTTATTTATGTGCAGCCATAGTGTACAAGATTTGCTACCAACATTCACAAACAAGAATAGTCTTTCCTGTAAGTGTCTCTGTAGTCCTGCGGAGTACAAAACTTGTGAACTCAAGTTCTAATCTGTGACAACTGAAGTAACATTCTAATGTGCATTTCCAGGAAAATGTTGAAGGAGAAAACTGTGATCGTTGCAAACCAGGTTTCTTCAATCTGCAGCAAAAAAATCCTGAAGGCTGCGAGGAATGTTTCTGCTCTGGCAAAACCAACGTCTGCACACACTCTCACCTTACCTACAGCACTGTAAGAAAAATCATACTTTATCAGTCTATGTCACTGGGTTTGTGTTTCTGTGTGTTGTCACTGTCCATTGTCACCATGTTCTTTTTTGGCCTATGCATTTTTCATATATCCAGAAGAAAATGCTTATAAGCTTTGTTTGTTTTCATTGTGTGAAAGTTCTGAAAAAGTGCACTTAGCAGTGAAAAGTGCAAAAGAAGTGAAAACAGTCAAAAATGAAGCCCCGTGCATAAACACAGTCCTGGAAATGTGCATACGTAATCAGTCTGAGTTAAAATGCAGCATATCCATATGGCAACCTCTTTTCCAGGTCATTATTAAATTTCTAGACCTGAAAAAATTAAGAATTTTTAAACATTAGATGTACAACACACAGCTTATGTAAGAAAAAGGGATGCCTTACAGACAGTGTTTTGAGTGAATTTCTTTTGCATATGTCATTCCAAGGAAAGGATATGAAAGAGAGATTAACCTACTGTTCTTATTTGTGCTGTAGAAAAATGTCTTTAGCCTGCAAATATACTCTAGACTTTAAGGGAGTTCTCAAAACTCTGACACTGATTCCAGTCTAATGGATGTATACTACATATCCATGGCTGTAGATCGAGTTTAGGAAATGTGTTCCAGGTCTGCTAGCTCCTGGTTTTGGCTGTATTGGTGTACTGGAATTCTGCGAGTAAAATCATATATGCCTAGCGTGCTCATTTACGTGCCAGCATCTGGAATATTTTCCATCTCATGGCTGAGCTAATGTATTGTTCTGCTCGTATCCAGGCTCCAGAAGCTGTCCTTGTATGAACAGTGTGCTCTTTTCTGATGATTCATTTCTAGTTATGGGATTTCAGAAATTCAAGTTCTGGTGCTTTCCAGCTTTGCTTTGGCTTTCTAAAAAAATGTATATTTGAACATGTATGTTGTAAGGCTTTAGAACTACAAATTATTATAAATTATGCTATCTACAACAATCAAAAAATCTATATCCATTTGTCAGCTCATCTTCTGTACCCTCTGTGACTGATATTATTTATTGAAAACTTGTATCATATTTGGAGATAGTCTTTTGCATATGTTTGTACAATAGAATTTCCTCCTCACTCTGGACTGTGAGAAGCAGAGACAGCAAATACTTGTAGTTGCTTCAAACTTCTCAGAATTTATAGCTCCCAGTCACATACAATAAGAGAATTTTTTGCTGTTAGTACTTCGTTGTTTCCTTTGTTCCTAAAGTGCAATGAATCATATAAACCCAGTCAGTTTTTTAAAAATGGAAGAATGAGAGGCTGTGAATACTGAAAGGCTGATGTTCTGATTCTTTTTGCAGTATTTTGGTTTGTTTGTCTTTTTTTTTTTTCTTTTGTGTCATTACAGATAGAAGATATGAATGGCTGGTATCTGACTGGCTTACCAGGTCTCATCAGAGTTGTCCCCAAGCAAAAGCAATTTGATGGGCATCAGCAGCTTAGCATCAGCAACGTGGCTGCACGAAAAGTACTACCACAGATTTATTATTGGAGTGCACCCAGTTCTTATTTGGGCAACAAAGTAAGTGCAGATGGTACTTGCCTAAATGCTAATTTGATTTATTGACAAAAACAGTAAGAGTTTGAAGGAGGGTGGAACTGAGGGAAGATTAAGTTGGATAGCTGTTTGACCAGCACAGTCGCAAGCAGAAGGGAATCAGGCATGTGGAGTATCCTTGTGACGTGAAGAGGTAAGCAGAGAAAATTAACCGAGTATCTTTGACTTTGAGACCCCTTCAGGCTTCTGCTGTCAGGTGTTAGAGAAGTCTGTGCAGTTTGCAGAGTTGTTTTTTGAATGAATTAGCTGGTGTGTGGTTCAGCTTGTCCTGTTCTCTTCCCACCTTCTCAGCTCTGAAAACCAGTTCCCTCGTCTGCTTTTCAGAGATGCAAGTTGTGTATCAGATGTTGTGGGGGTGTGTTACAAAACTTTAATATTTGGCAAGAAACTTGTGGGTGGGGAGCTCTCTGCCCCAGAACTCAGAAAATGCTGTTGTGAGCTCTTTGCCTGTTCTAATGTATATATTTATCCAAGTCTGTGTGTGTTTATGTGTGCATGTACACACATATTCACGCCCTGCAGGTTAATACCAAATATTTGCTTTCTAAAATCTTGGATGCTTCAGTGGTCTGACTGTCAGGCTTCTCACCACTAGACTTTCTGCTGTCATACAGGATAATTTCATGAGTGTCACATTATTTTGCAGAGAGCAGAACTGAGGACTGAATGAGTCTTAAATGTGAAGAAATCTAAACAGCTTTCCATTTACTGTAATCCCGATTATGCTAAAACTTATCAGAAATGCTAACACTAATACACTTGAGCACATTTTCCTCTAGTCTCTTCAGGCTAGTCAACCTCTTATTTATTTGTTTTCTTCTTGCTGGCTGAAAATCAACATGACAGAAGGTAAGTGAGCATGTGTAAGCTACATAGCATCATTCCAAAGAATTTGGCATCCTGTTCATGGCTATAAATTGTTAAAGAAAATCAGGCTTACATAGGCGGCAAATGGAAGGTTTATTTTATAGACTTCCATGTCTGGTGAACTTACCCTGAGATACGAACTGATACTTTTCCAAGCAGAATTTCATTCTACTTCTATTCAGTGAACAAAATAATGGTAAGAATGTGCACAAATTATTTGAATGTGGAAGATATTTTTTCAGTGTAATTTGGAGGTCCTTTGTGGTTACTGTCAGATATCTCTGTATGAATGAAGCAATTTGCCTTAATAGCTGAACCATATAAATTTTTGATACTACAATAATACTGAAAGCACTCACAAATTACTGCAGTACATCTTAACTGTCATGTTGCATCATGTAAATTATAGTCATAATGACATGCTTAGGCCATATGATTTGTGCTATGGAAAGCGAAATGGAAATAGAATATTGAGAGTCCTTGTTTGTGGACTCAATAAAACATTTCTCTAAATAGCTGAAAGTGGATAAAACCAAACGAGATAAAAACATCCTTTCTTGAGAGCAATTCCTAGCTATGTTACAGTCGAATAATTGGCATCTCAGAGCAGGCAAGCTTCTTTAAGAATTTTTGTCTTAGGAAATGTAGAGAGCTATTTAGGAAATCTTGTATCACACTGTATGCTTCTATTATAATTTATAAACCTTGTGTGACAGAAAACTGCCTTTCCTTTATATTGTTAAAATTATTGCTCTTAAATACTGTTCCCCAAAATAAAACTGAGTAATAAAAGGTAGTAACCATCCTACATTTCCTAGTTTTCAAATATAGCTCAAAAACCTTCTTTAAAATAATTATTTTAATATAAAGTTGGCATGATGTGCATATGCCTCCACAATGTTGATTGCCATATGTGTGCTATCTACTTGTTTTGCATCCATCTCCAATGCTTCCTTTGGATCAAAAAAGAGTTATAATTAGGATGGTCCTGAGTGTGCAGCCTTCAGCTTTTTCATCTAAATCTGGGTGACACTAGACTATATGATACTGGTCTTTGACTGTCTAAGAAGACATTATAGATAACAGGAGGGTATAGATGGTACAGAATTCTCGTTTATATCAATGCAGGACAAGAACATGAGCAAATTAGTCTAACATCACCATATCGTTTTATTCTTCTAAATATATGTGCTTCTACTAAAACTGAAACTTTGTAGTACAAATACAGATATTTTTTTAAAAAGCCAGATATTTTATCTGTCTGGCTATATAATGTGCATTTGAATTGAAAAATTGAATGCTGTTTTTGATGCAGAATATGTTTGGGAGTAATCTGGAGGAGTTTAATTTCTAGAAATAAAATATCTAGTGGATAATTTGGGAGAACAGATTTAAAATGGCTAGTATTAAGGGTTTAGTAGATATCATAAAACAGTTTATCTTCTTGCCTGCTTACCTCATCATAGCCTACTGAACCTAAGGATTGCAGCAATCACGAGGACTTGTGGTCTAATGCTCCTAGTTACTGAAAAATTGTCTTATTCTATCAACTCGAGGTACATTTTAGGTGTTTGAAAACCCCATTTGGCTTTTGTTAGCAGTTTCTTAAATTGTTTTGGCAACAGGTCTACAAGTTTATTTTAAACTTGTGCCCATGCTAAAAAAATTTATAAATTTGTCTGGAAGTGTTATGTGTTACATTCTAATAATGTTTGATCAGATCACTGAAAGTATAGAATTAATTAAAAACTAAATAACAAACTCAGAAGGATGATGTGAAACACTTCTGTTCTTAAAGCCAGTGTGGAAGGGTTAGGTGTCCACAATGTTTCTGCCTCTTTTCCTTTTACACTACAGCAAAAAGCAATTTGATAATTTGGATGCTGAGTGGAAGCCATTTATGATCAGCCAAAAGAATAGATGGTATGGAGCATATCTAAATAAACATATGACATCCCCCCCACCATGACACACACACTTGATGGGCAGCTGAGGCCGCTTGAGATTCCATGAGGAAATATCTTTGTTTAGAGAAAGCCTCTCTGCCTTGTTTTCTTTGTGCTGCTGCAAATTTTATGTTCTATTCTCTGCTAAGGGCCAGACTTAGCCATGAAGGTGGAGATTTACCCTGCCTCTTTCAGGTGGTTAGGGCACTGCCTTTGGTCAGCAGTCACAGGTGAGTTCAACTTGTAGGTGGAGGCCAGCCTAGAATCCAAGTCTGTGAACGTTGTCTCAGAACCCAGCAGTCATACAGAAATTAGATGATGCATCCTCTAACTCCTCTGTCTGGGTTTTCACAAGTATTAATGCCACTGTTGCTCATACTGCAAACAACATGATAGGAGCCCTGAAACACTTCTACTGTAAAATACTATTTGCTAACTGACGGATTTTACTCAGATTGAGAAGTCTCTTGTATTGAGTGTTGTTTTACAGGTGTCATTTGAACTAGTTGTGCAGCATGATCCCCTTCAGTGTATGTGAAATTAATGTAATTTGGTCCTTCATGAAGTTAGGGTATGTTGAATATTAAAGCAGAAGATACTTGAAAAAATGGCTTTGTTATCTCTTGGAAAAATTCTGGCATATCGTGTTTGTCAACTCCATAGACTTAAGCAGCCATATGGTGGATAGATTGTTCTTTATCTGACCTCTAGTGAAAGGCAACTGCTGAAAGTTGTGTGTAGAGTCTGTGCGTACAGAACAGGAAAGGTACTTGTTTGATTTAACTCTGTCACCTCATTTATTTTGCCTGGTTTTTTTAATAATTAGCTGTGTAACCTATTTACTGACTTACAGAAGTCAATGTTTCTTTGAGTCCGGAGATGAAGGTACTGTAATAAGCCTGTAGCCAATACACACAAAATCTATCAACCTACTCTACTGTGGAAAGTTAAAGATTGGGATGGAGTGAGCGATTTGTTTTGAGACATATTGTCTATTGCAAACTGCCCAGAATACCTCATAGGATTAAATATTGAATTATAAAATAATCATAAGCTAGGTCTTTGTGGCTTTTATTTTTATTTCATTCCATTTGTTTTCGTTTCTTAGGCAATTCTGATGCAAAAGACAGAATAATGCAAAGCAAATTGCAGTCTACAGGTCCCAGGGGGAAAGGGAGTTGAAACCCAAAACATAAAGCGTCAATAACACAATAATCAGCTGGAACAGAAGTGACAGGATCAATTGCCCTAAATTATTAATACCTCTGAACTTAGAAAGCTTCATATAGTATTGTCATGGTTTCAGATATCAAGGTTTTCTTGATCGTAAGAGATGATAGAGTTAGATAGATCCATGACTTTTTTTCTTGCTTTTACTGCCTGCCTCAAAAAGAAGAGCAATCTGACTGAACACCTTTTGGTATAAATGGATGAGATGCAAAATAAATTGTTGTTGGAAGCTACTTTTTTCTACCTTTTTTTTTTTGTTGTTGGTTGTTTTGGTTTTGTTTGTTTGTTAGTTTTCCAATTCATTGGGTTCAAGAAAAGTGGTGAGTGACCTACACTACATAATTCCAACAGTGTCTTAAATTTAGTCAGTAGACTGATTTTTTTGAGTCTGTGTCTGTATTGCTTTTATTGTCAGGGAAGTGAAGTGGTGAAACTTAGGTGGGCTGGTGTGATCTTCCTTTGTGTGCCTTTATAATTCTTTCTTTCTTTCAGCTGTTTATAGGGACAATTTAGGCCCTCATGTAGAAGGCTCGGTTCCCTAGCGCAGATGAGTTGTCCAAGTCTAAGCAGGCCACCATTTAGTAACATAATGACAGTGCTTGAAGTATGTGCAAACTGCGTGAGGGATTTTTCCGCAGTGGTAGTAGGTCCAGTACTTCATGCTGAATGTACGTTTTTATACCCTCTGCACAGAAATGACTTTCAGCCTCAGATTTGGATGTGTAACAAAGAACATCTCCATGCTAGCAAAAGTAAAGTGGGGCTGGAGTAGGGAATGTGTTCCTCAAATGTAAGGCATAGCATTTCAAAAACAAGTGTGCACAGACATTTATTGATTCTTAATGTCTTGTACGTTTGAGTGGAATCAAATAGGTAAGCTGTATGCACATTATCTGTATTTGTAAAAGAAACAGTAAATAGGCATCTTCAGCATGTAGTATGCAAGAAACCTCCACTCAGTGTAACATCTTGAAGTTATTCACAGTTGCTGCAGATCCTCAGATTTTTTTAAAGTGGTGTCAACAGACAATACATGGCAGAAAATGGTTTATTTGAACCTAAAGAAAAGTATTTTTGTAAAGACAGCTACTTCAGTATCTTTTGGCTTTCATATTTGAATACATTCTTCCAATAAAAAGCTGGCTTAGTTTATTGATATGTTTTTGGTTTTTAACAAGTAAACTCTAAACTAATATAAATAATTTTATTTTACATCACAATCTAAATTTTCTTGACCGAAATTAAGTCACCATAGTAATCAGACTCAGTCAACAGTATGAAGATATTATATAACTTATACCAACTTGCTATACCAACTATACAAACTTATACCAAGTTGCTGTTTATTTTATTAACAGTTACTTCACTGTAGCTTCTAAAATTGGAGTAATAGGCAAATTCAGATACTGAAAGGATGAGACAAACATAGCAGAAACCTGAGTGAAGAGCAAAACATTTTGAAGATCTGAACCACAGCTGACTGGTGTTTCCTTTAAGTTTGCTGAGTTTGTATTACATGATCTGGTTTAGGTTCTTTATCTTTGCTGAAATATTCTCTCAGCGTGGCACCATGAAATGAGACAGGGGTAGGTCTCTACATTTGTTCACAGCTGTGGCTAGCCAAATTTTGCTAGATCTCCAGTATAAATTGAAACAATATCAGGACTGTCCTGTTGGGGGTTCAGCTACCCATGATTGTAACGAACTACCAAGACATAAGTAAATTTTCCACACTTTGTGCCTCATTAATGCTTGTAATGATGTTTGGGTAGCCTGTTGGGGCAGTTCAAGTACAGCCATTATTGTGATTACAAGGGAAACTAAGGATGCCCAGTAGACTGTTACGGCCTCTTTGTGCCTTAAAATTGAGTTGAAACAAGGCCCAGATTCTGGCTATCTTAGTCCGCTGACTGCAGTATTTCATATATCTCATGATACATTTAATTTCTTTGTGCTAAAATCATCTTATACTACTGTATGAGAAAAGAGAAGATTTATTGTTGGTGAAATTATTTCATAAATCTCAGGTGTCCTTTACATTACCTGCTAACCCAGGTCTGCCCTGAAGGCAAGGGTTTTAATCAACAGTGGCAGCTGAAAAATGGAGAAACAAGTGGGAAATAAAGTAGTTTCACAAAAGAAGGGTTGTGAATGCTCGAGAGAGAATACTGAGTAGTGTTAGGAAATAACGAAGAAAGTAAATTGGGGAGTATGCTTACCAGGTTGGAAAGTCTTACTCTTCTTATCTCACATCCCAAATACTAAAATACTGAAGGACCCAACAAAGCAGAAGTAAAAGAAGAAAAGTCTTTGACTTAGAAAAAGCTAGTATATCTGATGACTTGTACTGAGTGCTAACCAATATGCAAAGAAGCATGGTGATGGTGATTCTAAGCTAGAGATAGCTAAATTGAACAGTGGTTACTTAAGACTGCAAAGGATACACACAAAGCATTATTACTAACTGGAGTATGGAAGAAATGAGAGTGGTTTATCAATAGTTGAAAATGGTACAAATTAATTTAAGATATCATTAGCAAAAGAAAACTCAAACTGACACTCAAAGTGTATATAAAGAGCTGGTGAGAATTAACTAGTTCCATAACTAATTATAATAAAAATTAAATGAGTGATTTTGTAAATTCTGTATATTCTTGACCTTTCAATAGATGGTTGGTGAGTGGTAGGGCCATTATGCTGTGAGTGCTTTACAAACTCTAATTTTCAGAGGGTGATATTCCATACTTAGTAGATTTTCAGTCAGTCATCCAGAAAGTAAGTATCAGAATGATCACTGTCATGTGTTTCAGTTTAACAAGAAAAAGACAAAGGCAGGCCATCTTACTCTTCAGATAGTCTGATATGAACATAGTATTTTAACATCTCTACTGGGTCTGGCTGGGCTGGAGTTCACTTCATAGTAGCATCTATGGTGCTGTGCTTTGCATTTGTGGCTAAAACAGTGTTGGTAATGCACCAGTCTTTCGGCTCTTGCTGAGCAGAGCTTGCACAGCACCGCTTTCTCTCCAGCGTTCCCACCAATCCCAAAGTCTTTGCACCTCCCTTTTATTTTCTCCCCATCCCATGTGAGAGAGGAGTGAGCGGTAGGTGGGTGTTTGGCTGCTGGCCAGGGTCAGCTCACCATGACACCACTGAAAGTGATGGAAGAAATAGAACCTTAAAGCCTTTGACAATGAAGTGGTTGCAAAAGAAATTTTCAGTATGGCTGCAATATACTGGCAAAGAATTGAACAATGAAATGGGAACCAGAACTGACAAGAAAGTAGCATGCTAGGGATCAGAGGCTTGAATTATTAGTTTAGTTTTAACTTGTCCTTTCATAGAGTCATTATTTTAAACATTTCAATATTGTGAGTAACTCGTGCTTTGATCTAATATCTGAACAGAGTATGAAGCATCACAGAATCAGAGAATGTTAAGGATTGGAAGGGACCTCAAAAGATCATCCAGTCCAATCCACCTGCCGGAGCAGGAACACCCAGATGAGGTTACACAGGAAGGTGTCCAGGCGCGTTTTGAATGTCTCCAGAGAAGGAGCCTCCACAGCCTCCCTGCAGCCTGTTCCAGTGCTCTGTCACCCTCACTGGGAAGAAGTTTCCTCTCATATTTAAGTGGAACCTTCTGTGTTCCAGTTTGTACCCATTGCTCCTTGTTTTATCACTGGTTGGCACTGAGAAGAGCCTCCTTTAAATCCTGTAGGTCCTGTATCTCATGTACACTGTAGCCTCTGATTCACCTACCCTATCATTACCTGATTGCTAAATATTTCTGAATGGACCCATATTGCTTCGTTAAATCTCTAGAAGGCAAAACTACTTCCATTACTTTACATTCCTATTAAGCTTACATACTGTAAGCTGACCTTTAGCAGGAGAGAATGATGAGGGCAAAGATTTTATTTTCCAGAGAGATTCTAGCTAACTACAACAAATTTCTTTAGAAAGCAAACCTCAGTGGAAATTTTCAATATTCAGTAAGTTTCTAGAAGTAAGGGTTACCCTAACTACAGAATGAACTTGCCTTTGTCTTCCTGGACTCAAGAGACAAAAGGGTTAAGACCAGATATTTGGCATATTGAAGGGATAATCATGTGCCAGAACCCCGGTCTGAACTGTGATGAATTATTAAACAAGTGGTTTGATGGGTGATTGAGTATTACCTGCAAAGCAGTGCTTGTCTCCTTGAGGCACATCCAGAGCTAACTGAATTGAGCCAATTAGACTGACTGTCTCTTCAATGAGTTGTGACCTATCAATGGTAATAGCTTATTATGATGATAAATGAACCCATCTCTCAAACTGAAGCCTGAGTACACACTTCAGCAGTTTCCCTGAATCACAGGGCCATTACCTATCAACTTCAGATTGACAGGAGTGACAGCAATGAGAGCAGATAGCATGCATGGGTAGACACAGATGATTGTTTTACCCAAGTGAATGTATTTGCACTTATTTTTGGTGAGGTTGTCTTGTGGTTTTTGGGAGGTTTTTAATGGGCCTGCCTGAACATTCCATATTTTCCTAGAAGTACCTAACATTTCTCACAGTATGTGCAGTACCATCTCCTTAGATGGCTGGATGAATTTCTGATTGGTATCTACATGCCTTTTCAGTCTCAGAGGCACTCTGTATTATGATACAGGAGAATCCTGTTTTCTAATTGAAAAGTTTGTTTTATTTGTTTGGCACTGTTAGCCCTATCAATTTATTTTCCAGAGGTAATTTCCTCAGAAAAATGAGCAAGATAGAGGAACTGTAACATTACCAATATTTTTCTTTATTTTATTGCAAGCTTTTGAAACCTTTAAGTATAAAATGTCATTAAATATTTAGAATGGTTCCGGACCAGTTCCTTGGCTGGTTTAACCCTTTTTGGAGACAGGAATTTTTTTTCACAATGAAGGCGGTTGTTTTAACAAATTTCTGTGTCAGTTTTTTTCTGGGCTTTTTTGGTTGTGCCCTGCCTTGCCATTTCATGCCCCTTACAAGGATTAAGGATTTCAAGTGTATTTTATTAATTAAAAATAACAGTGCCAGAGATACATACCTTCAATTTACTTTCCTTGAAATAAGATTTTGATTGTGACTCAGTCTTTAAAATGAAATTGTGTTAAATAAATGGCTTTTATATATTCCTAAACCATATTACCACTTGTCCGTAAGATAGCCACAGTCTGCTCTGAAAATGTGGCCTGGAGGGTGTTCTCTGTTGAATGACGGGCTTTAAGTTAATGCAACTGCCCAGTCAGCACAGCAACCCTGTCTCCGTACATCCCTCTCTTGCACAGTGTCATTCCAGCAGGGTTCCTGCAGCATCTCCTGGTGAGCTGTGCCTCACTGCAGTGCATCCTTTACTCTGTACAGTGAATCACATTTAAACAGTTCCAAGTTTACTTCGCTGTGGGTAGCACATTTGCGGCAATATTAATGGATATAAATACAATGAATAGTAATCCATACTTCCCCATCAATATTGTATCTTCCATGCTCCAGAAAACAGCACAGTCATGTATTTACTTTGAAGTTTTTGTGAAGCTCAGATGATCAAAGTATGTGATATTATAGAGGGATGTTTTCTTCGTACATACTTTAAATTAAATGCAACAATACAGAGCTATACATACATCTAGTCATGTTAAATGTTTCACGAGTTAAAAAATTATAGAGAACTAAAAAAAAAGTAAAATGAAAAAGAAAACTAATTGATCATTATATATTGTCATTAGCTATGGAAACAAGATTTCCTAACTTAATAAACCTAGGCAGTCTAAACTAATAAAACTGGTGGACTGAAACTGCATTTTTTAACTTACGAAGTAGATTTGTAAAAACACATGCCTTTAAAGCTAATCAAATAAATAGGCACGTTGTTTAGTCAGCTGTGTCTTATTACTTAAACGTGTGAGGTAATTCTGTTTAGTCTGCTATGTTTAAATGCCCTATTGAGAAAGACTATTCTACAGTTTTGTTGCTGAGAATCATCTTCTGTGATGTGCAGTCCAGTAAATTATTTGTTTCTTTCATAGATGATGTGTTAGTTCAGTTTAGGTAGATGTGCAAAAATCCGCTTTTGTCACTGTCCTGTTTCTTTTGTTTTATGTCAAATATGTTATAGATGTACCTATAACTTGAATACAAATAGCTTTACACATTTGTCTTGTTGAAAAAAAAATGAATGTATGATCCAAAGGATGAAAGAGAATAAAACTAGCCACATCAGAATAAAGAACTTAGAAACTTAAATGTAGCAGTGATCATGACAACCTTTCTTAAGCAAACTTCAAGCTTTTATGTTAAAGATTTCTAAAAATTCTTCCTTAAAATTGTTTGTCTTTTTCCACCAAACATTTTCAAATTTTCTATTAGAAAAATTGCAGTGAGATACTTTGTTTCAGATTTTGGCCAGTGATATTGCCAGGTCAAACCTTCTGAGCCTGTCTGGCATTAATGGAGTTTTTTTGAGCTCCTGAAGTGTGCCTTTGCAGATTTGTCACTTCTGTTTCCTTTCTTTGTTACTGAAAAGAAGCTAGCAGTAGTAGAAAACTTTAAAAATTTTGGTAACAATTACAGCAACTCAAAAAAATCCCCATGTCTATGATGAAGTAGATGACCTTATCAGTAAACCATCGGGCTCATTACCATGGCTTCCCAGAGCTCCATGAAACAACATATTCCTCTGCCCGCAATATTCAAGGTGATGAATGGTACCTGAAAGAGTTGGGAGAGTCAAAAGAGCTCTCCAAATCTCAGACTATGTCCTGACCTGTCCCTGAACTGAGGCTGAATTCTGAATTAAACAGAAATTCATATACTGTTTAGTGGAGGTCTCATCAAACTGTGAAACCTGTATGAAAATGTGTGACAAAACACAGTTGTCAAAACAATTTACAAGTCTCAAGTCTGTTTTTCTGAAAGTTACAGACAAAAGTAAAAGGAAATAAGAAAAATCCTTCCAAAGTTTCAATGCAAATTTTTGTGGAAAAAAATCTGAAGTTTACATGTTTTCTTTAACATAAAGAAAGCAGCAGCCTTCCCCTTAAGCTATACTTGATTATAAACATTTTTACTGACTGTAGCATACTTTCAATCTACTGTCTATACACTTGTCTCATAGCTATTGAAAGTACTACCTTGTTTCCCCGAAAATAAGACCTATCCTGAAAATAACCCCTAGCATGATTTTTCAGAATTTTTGAGGATGCTCAAAATATAAGCTCTGCTCCAAAAACAAGTCCTGGTTACAGTTCATTTGAAAAGTCAATTTAAATAATGTCCATGCAGCTATTCATATAAAAAAGTAAGCATCTTTTGGAGCAAAAATTGTGTAAGACTATCTCATTTTTGGGGAAACAGGGTACTCTAGGCGAATATGAAAAACTTAGCCTTAGCTACTTTTCCTGTAAATCATTATTTGACTTCTTCGTCTGCTTTCTTTCCAATACTGTGCAGCGTTTTCTATATTTACTTTTGAGAAGTAAGATAATTCTGGGCTATCAGCTGTAGGTGCGTTGTAGAGAGTATTAACTTTGCTCTGATCACATTGTGTGTTCCAAAAAGTAAGTGCTTGTGCTTCTCTCTCTCAAGATATTTACATGATAGCTCTTTCAGGCTGTCTTTCAGTATTTTGAATGTCTAAATGGTGCGGCTTCCTTTTTAGAAAATATTTGTTCCATAGATCTTTGAAATGCATTACCACAAGCAAGTCTCATTTTTTTCATGGTTGCAGCTACAGTAAAAACTTATATTCAATCTATAAAAAATTATTTTCCTGTTTTCTTCCAAAGTGCCCTGGTGTTTTTAAAAGAGGAGAACTTATTTAAATTGTTTGGTAGGTTTCCTGTATGTATTTTGCATGTTTTGTTTTTTATGTCCACTTAAAATGGACATTTTTATGGCCATTTCTGCCTAAAAGATATGCAGAATGTGTAGCTATGTTTTGCTCTGTAACAAAGCCGAATATTGTATTTTTCAAATACAGCAGTTTGGGCAGCTTGAATATATCCAGGGCTTTTTGAGTTGAAGATGACAAATTATTTACTTAGTAACACTATGAATTTTTCTTATGTTTAGAGAGAGGACATTAGTCTAAACAGATTTTGATCTGACCTACTAAAGTCCTTCTGACATTTTTCAGAGCACAAATTTGTTTTCATATTCAAATGCCAAAGTCTTCAGAGAGCTGAAAAGCTACCTATTGGATTCTCTATTTAGGTACTTGAGACTGTTCTGTGATGCTCAGAGGTGTAGAGGAGAGGAACCACAGCAGGAATCGGTGTAAAGTGACTGTAGTCAACCATGTCTTTGAAAATGATGTTCCAGAGTTTCTTGCCTGTTATAAGTCTGCTGTTTTCTAGTGTGGGAAGGTCCACTTTTCATAAATACTACAGCATGCATGCTACTGGTGCAGCATTCCATAAAGCACAGAAAACGGTGGTTATTTACTGAAATGTATTCACTTTGCCTGAAGAATATGGTGAATTTAAGCTTCTATCACAAAGCAGGATTTATTTTGCTCTAGGCAGGTAGTGACTACCACTTTAAAATAAGTGGATGTTAATTAATGTTTGAATACAGCACATATTATATTGGATAATGTGGATCCACATTATTAATGAAAAGATTCATCATAGTGAGTATATTACTGTCTATGCTGAATTATGATGGAATTCTTACAGAAGGATAAATGACATCCATTGTAAAACCTAATGGATATCATTATGGTCAGTGTTAAAACAATGAATACCAAATGAATGTGTAATAGGAGCGACACTAAAATTAGATTTTATTCATTAGCTGTGTTGGTAAAAATGTGCAATTATTATCACAGATTTATGTGCACATCTTAGGTGACTGTACATGTGCTTTAAGCAGCCTGGGACCACCAGGAAAATTTGAACATTGCAGTAAAGGGTTCTTAACCATTGCACTAGAAATAAACACATATGTTTTATGTAAAATATTGAAAGTTCAAAGAAAATACTCTGAATATGGCCCAAAAGGCCTTAAATATTTTCTTCTTTTGTATACAAAGCAACTTAATAGAAATCCCACCAATATTACAAGAGAAATTAGGCAAACACTTAATAGTTGGTGTGCTTTATTATCCTGCATGAACTGAACAAAAGCATGAATGTGACTTGAGCTGCCCTATTAAGTACTTTTGCCTGGGACAGTGCTCAGCATCCCATTCAGAGCAAAGATAAAAGCACCTCCTAAGGTAGCTCCAACTATGAGTACCTGCTGTGTTCAGTGAGCTCCTTAAGCTTCCCGAGGGTCTTAGAGTTGTCCATAGGGCTTATTTGTCATTGTAATCTCTACGAGGGCTTATAATAGGTTCTCTCTGTTGATTAATTAATTGGCTTATTTATTTATTTATTCTGTGTCAGTTTTCTGTGCCAGCTCTACACAGGGAAATTCAGATTGCTACAAGCTTCAGAGACAATTATGTTGTTAACAGCTGGTCTAAAAATACCATGTGATCCCACTGAGTTCTTATTTTTAGGGAGGAGAAAAAGAAAAAGTGGAGTTCATGAGGGTATTGTGTCTAGAGAGAGTGTGGATGCATGCTTTCATGTGACCTAATTCTCATCTGGACAGCTAGGAATAAAATGAAGTATAATTTTGCTGGAGAAGTATGAGCATTTTTATGGGGGATTTTTTGTATGTTAGAATAACTAAGGCAAAAATTCTCCCATTTGGTCTCAATCTATATTGTATACAGTGACATGTATTAGCTATTCTATTACACCTTTGATCTGGATCTATATTACTTGTTCTATTCTGTGGATGTGTAGCAGGTATTCTGTAGTGGCTCTGATGAACTTTCACCTCCAATACAGAGAGAAACAGGAGCACAGTGTGTAATAATGCAGTGAACGGAAAACAAGATTCACACTGCAGATCTGACGAGAGGAATTTGTCCTGAGAGGGAGATCATAGATTTAGGTTTAGAACTACTCTTGCCAAGTAGTTTTATTTGGATCTTTGGGGAAAACAAAGAGAGGTAGTAATATATTACCTTATGAGTATGTTGCTATTATTTTGATCATAAGGCACTGAAAGGTTTATACTTCCAGTTCTTGACATACCATCATAAAACTTTAGTATCTTTCTGAGGAAAAGACCAAGTCTGAGAGTATAACAATATCTAAAAGGTACCAGAGGAAGGCCCATCCAGTCCAGTAGCCTGTTTAATCACAGTGGTCAACAGCAAATGCCAAGGTAAGAGAGTAAGAAGCAGGCAAGCATGTAGTGAACCTTCATCACACACTTTCCTAACCTCAGCCAACCTGTAGCCTGGGTACCTCTGAACTGTTGGAGGTGTCTTTGTAATTCGTGGTCTTTGCTCATCCCAGCTGCGCATTAAAAGCTTTATCACATGAATATCTAGCAAAAAATGAGGGTCTTATTTGGGACAGCAAGTCTGGTTCTGCGTCCAGCTCACTCTGTGTCCTGCCTTTTGGCATTGTAGCTGATTTTGAATTGTCCCTGCAAAATGGTTTGTATTGGGAGAATTCAGGAGATAAAAATGTTTTCTGTCTAGCCTCAGTTGTACTGTTAAATATTATTTATTTTTTTTAAGCAAAAACATAGTGATTTTGTAATAGCTCTTAGGGCTGCTTTACTCAATCTATTTATCCTGGCAAGTCAGATAAGTGGTTTGGAGGCAAACTTACCCTTACTTTGTAAAGAAATGCAGTTATTTGCCATAGCGTCAAAGCACAAACTGTTATATTTGCTTCTCATCCTTCTGTTTACGCTGTAAATCGCTGTCTATTACAGTTGACACTGATCAGAAAGAAGGAAAATATTTTGAGATTATATTGCAGGAAAATCCCTTTAAATGTCTCTTTTTTCAGGGATGAGTTATTTCTCCTCATTATAATCTTCTGCTAATTAGTTAAAAACGTTAGCAGTGATCAGAATCTGTATGTCCTTGGTGTTACTACATTCTATTATTTTTCTTCTATGAAAGCTTTAAGGATTGTTAAACCTCTATGATCCAGGTTAGTATCAAAATAAATGAAGGAACAGCATATTGTTATTATGCTTCTAATTTATGTGATTGTATCACAGCCTATATTTTTGTACTGTAGTATATGTAAAGCAATGAGCCTTGGAAAGTGATCTGAGCCAGTACTAAAATAGCTAAATAAGGTTGAAGAAGTGGAAGTAGTAAATCAGATCAAGTAGGATCATACAAGGATACATAAAAGAAGAATTAGCACAACTTCTTTTCAAGGCATATTCTGTCTTTTCTTGAGTGGGCCCATGCAAGAGAAATAGTGGTCAAAAACCATCTTTCCCAGCTTATGTTGTCTCACTTCCCTTGCAGAAATGGGGTAAATACTATATTCTCCAAAACCTGCTTTTTGCTGACCAAGAACTTGAGTTTCATGGCACAGTTAATTGTATAAAAGTGTATGTTGTCATGCCCTCATCCTTTTTACTATAGCTTTACATCCTTTTACATCCTTTTTACCATAGCTCCTCAGCTATGGTAATGGTTTCTATACACCTTTAAGGATGCATCAATTAATGATATTTTGCATACTATCAACATGGGTTATGAGGCAGAGATTTCCTAATGGCTATTCTTAAAAATCTTTCTGTGGGCCATAAGAATGTGTGTGTCCTCACAGTGGAGTTGAGATTCTTGTTCTTAACTGTATACTAGTTCAGTATCTACTCTGCTTTGGTACTGTATTCTCTATTCTTGTAGACACCACAAATTGCAGATGATCAGTTTTCAGTCAATGAACATAGTTTCACTGAGGCTACTGTTGCTGTTTCTTGTATAGCAGGATCCAGGCTAAAACACATAAATGTCTAACCATTAATGTAATGTTGAAATGTTGTTAGTCATACCTTGTTTTGCATGTGCATTAAGTCATTGATTAAGCCTTTCAGATATTAAATACCATGAACTTTTAAAACAAAACCCTCCGTAGTAGAAATTACTGCTATAGGACTATACCTAAATATAAAGTCACTACAAAAATGTTCGAAGGGAATTGTGAAGTTTAAGCACTTTGTATTATGACTTTGGGAAGCAAATAAGCAAATAATTGTGAAAAAATACATGTCACAGGCACCACAGCAGGTTAATCACTTCTACATTCCTCCTTCTTCCCAAAAGTGACCTGCATTAGGATATTAGAGCTATGAAAACAATCTGACCTGAGAGATTCTTGTGCTGTAGGGACTGAGGATTAGGTACAGGTCCAACAGTCAATTCCCTTAATAACTTCTCACATCTGAAGTTACATTATCCACTTTTCTATCTTTTATAGAATCCAGCTTAGCTACATCAATATCCTGAGGAAATGTGGGTTTCTATTTTAGGATGACATTTTCCTACTTGGCAGGATATTATCTTCGTACAACATGTGTACAATATGGTACTAATTGATGTCTGTATGTTAGTCTGGGAAAAGTTGCCTTGTGCAGCCTATTAGGTCAACTATTTAGACACTTTTAATTGCTCTTAAAATATAATATACTTCCCCATTTTACTGTAAAATGATACTGTACTGAGGACGTAGGTAGGAAGGAACAAGTCTAGAATTGTAACTGTACTGAAATAAAGGCCTAATAATTTAATAATATTTCTCATCATTAACTTCTCATTCCAGTAGGCTGAAACTGGAGTAAAAAAATGGTACTTGGGCTAAAACTCCACACACACACTTCTGTATTCAACCATAAGGTGGCACTTGAATGGAATGGGTTTTAAATACTTAGATGAAAAAATGAAAACGAAAGTTTGCAAAGTAGTTTTTGAGCTACACTGTCAGAAGTATTGTTCACATGGGTACTTTGAGGACACATCTGTATTAATAAACTAAGAACTGTTGGGACCTATTCTCTAGTTTTGAGGCCACTGGTATGGGCATACTGTTGAAATATTACACTATTGAATTAGTAGCAACTATTTAAAGAAGTAACAGTATACTGTACCTAATAAAATTATTACATTACTTCACACTACTTAAATCCCTCATCCTCCAAAAGAGAATTGTCTCATCCAAACTATAATTTGAGAATGGCTCCTGGCCCATTCTGCCTCCCAGACTATTCTCAGGAGAATTCCGGAGAGAATCCTAGAGACTCCTTTTGTCCTTATTTTCTCTTCTCATGTGCTAATATTTTTAACTTCTCCAGAATTAAGCAGAACTACATATATCCAGTTGACTGCAGAAGAAATTCCAACCACATTAATTGTTTGGCAGAAAACAGTTTTTAGCAGTTTAAACAGTAGTGATTTGCTGGCTTACCATGCAGTTTATCAGATGAACTTCCTAAATGGGAAATGCAGAAACCTTGCCAAATAATTAGTTCTATTCTGGTGTGTTAAGTTCATATTCTTGATGGCTCCCTGTGTAACCAGAGGAGAGACATGAGTTTCGCCGAAGGGCAATTCATAGCACTAACTTACACTTTACATGAATTTAGGGATACCTTCCCCTTCCACTGACGGTGGAGGGAGATGAGGAATATAATCTCTAAAACTAAATGAGGCATCTAACATTAATGGAGACTATGGTCCCTGCAGTTCCTACTTTAACCTGAAAGTATTCTGTTTTGAAAAATATTCAAAAATGCTGACAAAAAGTAGATAAAAGGAAACAAAAACCTGTCACATTCATGCGAAGTACCTTAATGTGTAGTTTCTGTTGAAAATCTCTTTGACAATCTGCACTGGACCCTAATAAAGTAAGCTTAAATATAGAGAGTCTCATTGTGCCACTGGTATTAGATTTGGGATAGAAACCTCTACAGACAAATCAGATATCCAGTGTAATAACACCCAGATCTCCCAATCAGGTGAGACATTTCACAAAAATAATCACTTGTCGGTTTTTTTTAATTTACACATGAAAGTAAGATACAGCATCCTGAGTGTAACATGGGTATGAGGAAAGTATAATTTGTAAATAACGGTTTACATTACAGAAATGTTTAAATGTACATTACTGAATTGTTTATGTGTGGTAGATTATAAAACATCAGCTTTCTAAACTATAATCTTTAAAGCAAAACAGAAAATGTTTGTACATTGCTCGAATCATCTCATGATTGCAAAGGTCATTTCTCCATCCATTCATGGCTGCATAGTCTCCAAATGGCAAATATAATTAATGCTTGTAGGAAAAAGTACTATGAATAAATATTTATGTATTTTAGCTTTCTGTGCCAGATGAAGCATCCGGAAACCAGTCAACAGCACATGACCAGTCAGCAACAACACATAAGCGGTCAGTTGTTTGTAGCTCCTCAGTGGTCCAAAGCGGTGTTTATTAAATAATTGCCCTAGCTATACTGCTATCAGTAGGGTGGTGTAAATGTTCTGAACTAATTTTAAATGATCTAGGTTAGGTATTAATAACTGAATTCCCAGCCTCTGTAGTCTAGACTGCTTCCAGTCCTCAAGTTAAATGAAGAACCTCTGTGTGCAATAATACATTAATTTTTGTACAATTTTGCACCAGCTTGATGTCATGCATCAATTAAAAAACAAAACGAAGCAAACTGACTGAAGTAATTTTTGTAATAGACAAAAGCAAAATAAAAAGTTAGTGTATCTTAATAGGGAGATAACAAAAAAGGGAAAGTAAGTCGAGAACTAGTTTTAATTGCATGAGACAGGTGAGAAGAACCCTGAGTAAAAACAAGGTCATCCTGTGCCTACGTAGATTTCCAGGAAAACATAGTTACTTAACTTCAGTGGGAATTAAACTAACTATGCTGAAACCTGCATAAATATTTGTGCCACCCAAGAGAGTATGAATGTAACAGCAGTTCATGTCTTGATGGATAGTCAGTGCTTTCATACCCTGGTTTGAACTTTAGCAGAAACTCTACAATGTCCTGGGGGCCTGTCCTTACTGAGCAGAAACTGCTGTTTTCTTAGAAAACAGCAAATAATACTGCACTGTGGAGACACCTGTGGTTTATGGTAAGTAGCCAAACTAACAGTTGTAGGCCCACTTAAATTATCTAGCTCAAATATATGTTCCACGCTTTGATGTTCTCACAGTCTTTTCTTCCCTGCAGCAGCTACATTTTTAATCTGAAAAAGGATAGTCATAATTTGTACTGCAAATAACTCATGTGCACTTGAATTAGGTGACATTAATTTTAAGGGTAAGAATATATAACCATGAAAGAAGCAAGGGTTCCAGCAATATGGGAATTATCCTCAAGTGTGTCTGAGTAATCCGTCTTTCATTGGGCCATGAAATAAAAAAGTTGGGGCAAATGGTAGTAGGAATTTGCTTGGATCAATTTTTGTTAAAACTTTTGGTTTTCCCAGCTAAGATGGGAAACTGAAGGATTTCATTACAAGTCAAAGGTTTCATTTGACCTAGAGCAGATTTTTTTTTAAATTTCAGGCATTTATTAAATTAAGAGAATTAACAGCACAGCTGCAGAAGACTGGTAAATTCTGTTTTGTCAGTTTAGACTCTGAAATATTTTTCAGATGAAACTGTCAGGCAAGCTTTCTCAGATTTTCTGAATAGTTTCAGGACAAACAAAAGAGCATTTTAATAGTGAAATTACTTCACTATTAAAATGTGATAAAACTCCTCAGATCAACTTAACTCTTATTCCAAGTAGTTTCATGGTATCAGTATTACGTTCTTTATGTATTTCTCTCCTTCCTTCTTTTGAGGAATAACAGAGACAATAGGGGATTTTTTAAAAAACCTCTTTTGATCAGCTAATGTTATTGGAATCTTTTTGTCTTTTGCATTCCCACAAAAATAAATCAGAAGTTCTTTGCTATTGCACAGGATGCTAAACTTTTCAGGAGCAGAATTGTCAAAATGGTATAATACAGGGTGTTTCAAAAGATGGACCCAATTTCAAACTCTAGTGATTTCAAATGTGGTCCATCTTTTTGAAACACCTGGTAGAACACTATTAATAGGCCTTATTTACTAGCAGTGTGACTCCTTTCCAGACAAGGCTAAGCCAAATTAAATACACATCTCAATTTAAAAAAATGTTCATCTGAAGTTTTGTTTGCGTTTAGAGGTTGGACTGTATGATTTCCAGAGGTCCCTTCCAACCTCAACCATTTTGTGACTCTGCTATTCTATGGTTAGCGATAGACACACAAGAAGTTAAGCACTAGTAATTGCTTTAAAATTAGAATTATAGAAATTGGAAGTTTTTACAGCTTACTGCATATCACATCACAGAGATACAGTTGACTATTTGGAAATCACTATATTGTGAATTATTGCGTTCTGCTGTCTTTTTTTTTTTAATCTCAGATATTCTTGTTACTCTCTGGTGAAGTACAGTACCGTGATATATTCCAGAGATTAAGAATCATATTAGAAATGCTAAATGCCAGTAAGTCTCATCAGTGCTTGAGTTCACAGTAGTTAAATGGCAGTAGAGGGGTCCACAGGGACTAAAATACAATGAGAAACAGTATGTGTTGCATCTTGCATATGTGCTTTGGCTAAGTCTAGTTTTTCTTTAGAGAGCTGAGTGGATGACACACTAGAAATTCAGAGTTCTTTTAGCTGCAAGACCTTAAACTTACTGTTAGTTTTAATCAATTCAGTCAGTAGGTAAATAAATTGAGATTGATCTAACTGTTTAGATGTAAAGTGATGTGTTAATATGACAAAACTGTTTTAAATACTTGAATTAGCTGCAAGTTACAGTCTTTGCAGAGCCTGAGTCTGATCATGCCATGTTGAATTTTGAACTAAAACCAAAATCTTATGTTGAAAACTGTTGAAAAAATAATGCCACATAGAATTTACCATTTGCTGTTCACCACATTGAAAGATCAACCCTCTAGCAATTTACTCCCTATTGGTTCACATGCCATTCTTTCTTTTGTCTAATATAAGATGTTTAAATGTTTTGGTTGGAACTTTAGCTACCTACTTTCTGTTCTACATTCAGAAATTAATGAATGGGAGGTATTTACTACACAATTCTTAACCAGACGTAAGTGTACTTTACAGTACATCTCTTTTGTGAAGATTAGTGGAAAGAGCCATTTTTTCAAGTCATAATAATTCTGCTAGCTGGCCTTGGACACTCATTCACTCCCCAGAGATTGTTTGCATTATCTTTAGCTCTTCAGAAGTGAGATATTAACACCCTAGTTGGCGCTTCATGCTACAGGAGAAGACAGATCCCCTGTTTGCAAAAAATTTCAGAAATCAATTAAGTTCATGGAGCTACAGCAGTTTCTATCAGCAGGAGATCAGTTCTGAAACCTCTATGAGAAAGTAAGAGGAGCTGTAATTAGTCAGAGGAAAGGTCTGTCTAGCTTAGGAAGTGGTCTCCAGCAGTGACAAATACTGCATGCATATGAAATAAGCAAGCAAGCACACATCAGTGCTGTCTTGCACACCAACCCAGTATACAGCAATTAGCACACATTTCCTGAGCTAGAGAATAGCTGTGTTACAGTCTGAGGTAAGAGAAGGAAATGCTGAATTGATCAGAAAATGCACAGCATTAGATAAAAAAAAATATTTACTTACGTTCTCAAACCATTACTGGTAATTCATGCAAGAGATTATGAAAAAAATAACAAATGGGCCACTACAACTAGGGGAAGGGTGGGAAGAGACAGATGAAGAAACAGAATTCATACATTGATAATAGAGATCATGGCAGTGAAGGACTGGCAGTGTTGCATCTAATCTCTGTACATTCTAATTTCAAACAACTGTAGATGTATGAAATTTTGCTGTCAACAGTGGGGAAGTGAACTTGTCCTATGACCAAATAAAGTGTAGAGAGTCTAGAACACTCTGCTGAGTCAAAAACGTGACCTGTAGACAAATACTATGAAAAAAAGAAAACAAAACAAACAAAAAAGAAACAAGCACTCTCTGATTGTCTGTGTTTAACTTGACACGTGAGTTTTACTAAAATATAGATTAGCATTTGTAAAGGAGTTTATGGTGTGTTCTTACTGCTTCTGGAAACTTGTGTAACTTTGTGTAGGTCACAATACTCATCTAACGTATTTTAAACAGTGCTAAGTTAAGCTCAACATTTTTAATCATTTTTTCTCCTAATGCTATTGCAAAGTAATAGCTCCTTTATCCACATTTTATCTTCCAGCTATAAAGTTAATCGTTGCTTCAGACTACACCATTTGCATTAAATCTAAGGCAGCATGAAACCCCGCTAAATATTAAAGAGTTTGAGACTGAAGCAGAAAATTTACATTGTTAGTCAAAACTTGTTTTATTAGGACCTAGCAGCATGGCTTACATTAGAATATATATATACGTTGGTAACAGAAACGAGAAAGGAAGGAACACATTCAATTAAAGGAAATATATGTAGGTATAGAAATCACATTAATCTCACTCAGAAGACCTCGTGTTTATATATTATATATGAACTACGTGCAAGGAGGTTGATTCTTTGTGAGGTTTATAGCTATTTGTTACATCAAGAATTCAAAATATATTGAAGGAAGTTAAAATGTGGTACCCTGGCTAAAATGTAATATGAATGTGAGGTTTTCCAACCTATCTGTTGCAATTCAGGATGACTTTTTGAATACCTATTGAAACAGAGTGAATAATAATGAATAATAAAAATTCCTAGATTTTATTACATTCAGGATTCATATGTTCTTATTTAGTTTTAAACAATTTGGACCATGTGATGAAATTTTATACTGAGACTTTGCTGTTTGAGATTGCAAAATTAGTTATGCTTAAAACAGTTGCTTATGATACCAAAATTCAGAAGGACTTTGTCATGCACAGAGATACTGTCATTCTCTATTCTCCAAGGATATAAATGAGGAAACGTGAATCAATCATTTGCTAGAAACTGAACTTATGTTGAGAGAAATAGACAGGTATTTTAAACTGATTTTCTAATGCTTTTTATAAATAATACTTCATTATTTGAGTATTATAGCTGCTACACTTTAAATGTTTATCCTGACATTTGAGGAGGGAGTGCTTTCTTATTTACAAGATTAATGTATGAGAATCTTTACTGGCATCGAGATATTTTCTGAGAGATTCTGAAGCACCTGATTTTAGCGTCTCTGTTTCTTCTTCATAGAGAATGTCTTAAACACAGATATGCTCACCGTATGCACACAAACATACACACACACTTGTTCTTTCCTTCTCTCAAGGTGAGACTGTTGCTATGCCAAAAATTGTTTTTATTTTCTACATCTAACCTTTTCTCTCTACAAAAGACACAGTTGCATGTTGACATATTGTTGTGTCTGGGACTCTAGTGTCAACTGGACAGAGCCCAAAGGAGAACAGGACTTAAAGAAAAACAGGAAGAACTGGTTTTATTTAATGACAGGTATACATAAATAAAATTAATAAGGTCTGAAGCAGATGTCTTAAAGTATCTAAAAGGCTGTAGCTGTGTGGAGTGAACAATTTTTTCTCCATGTTCATGTTGAAAAGGACAAAAAAGAGTGAGCTGAAATAATGGCAATAAAGGTAAAAGTTATACATTAGGCAAACTTTTCAGCAATAAAAGTTAAAAAATCAAATACATGGGGGAAGTTATCGCGGCTTCAGCATTGATGTGCTTGAAAGCATTCCCACTGGTATGTACTCCTCTAGTGTTAACGTATTCCATAGAAAATCATTTGTCTTTCAGCATCACACCTATTTTTTTTTTTTTGTTTTTTGTTTTTCCAAATCAGCACTAGTTTTAGTATCAATTTCACATCAGTGATGAACTACGGAATCCTTACTACTTTCAAAATACTATTATGAGGGAAAATGAGTACACTATATATGTTGAGCTAAGCATTTATTGTTAGTCCAGTTAGTGTTTTAACAGCCTAAAGGTCTAAATTATCTAGTTAATATAGAAAAGCATCATTAATAATACAGTTTAAATTGCTGTGTGAGGAAGCTTTCTGGGCGGGAACAACCCCAGGTTCCGGTATAGGTTGGGGAATGACCTATTAGAGAGCAGTGTAGGGGAAAGGGACCTGAGGGTCCTGGTGGACAGCAGGATGACCATGAGCCAGCACCGGGCCCTTGTGGCCAGGAAGGCCAATGGCATCCTGGGGTGTATTAGAAGGGGGGTGGTCAGTAGATCAAGAGAGATTCTCCTTCCCCTCTACTCTGCCCTAGTGAGACCACATCTGGAATATTGTGTCCAGTTCTGGGCCCCTCAGTTNCGAGGGTGATGAAGCACTGGAACAGGCTCCTCAGGGAGGTTGTGGAGTCTCCTCTGGAGACATTCAAAACCCGCCTGGAGACCTTCTTGTGTAACCTCATCTAGGTGTTCCTGCTCTGGCAGGGGGATTGGACTGGATGATCTTTTGAGGTCCCTTCCAATCCCTAACATTCTGTGATTCTGTGATATCTACTGTTTTTCTCTGCTCTCTTCCTTCCAAATGGGGGCCCTAAGAGGTCCTAAGGAAGAATTGGATTTAAGTCTGCTTCTAGAAGAAATGATGAAGTGATCCATCATTTCAGTTTTTTAGGTGGACATGAGCCTTGGGTGTATTTGGCTTCATGGTTTCTCTGCTGTGCCAGGCATCTGAAGTCTTCTGTTGTTCACTAGCAAGACAGGTTTCGCTTTAGGAGTCTGTATTGGGTTTATATGGTAAGGTTTTGGTACCAGGGGGCTGCATGCGTGATCTCTGTGAGAAGAGGTCAGGGGTGGGCAGCCCCATGCTGGACTGAGTTGATTCCACACAGTTCTAAAATGGACCTTTCGTTGAGCTCATCAGCAAAGCTGGTGGCCCCTCTGTGATAACATATTTAAGACAGTGTAAAAGATGCTGCACAGCAGCTGTGAGAGAGGAATGAGAAAAATAGCAGATGAAGAATCCTGCAGACATGAAGGTGAGAGAACAGGAGGGAGAAGAGGTACTCTAAGCGCTGGAGCAGAGATTCCCTTGCCACCTGTGGAAAAGACCATGATGAAGCAGATTGTTCCCCTAGGGCCCATGTAGGCCCATTTTGGAGAAGATATCCACGCTAAAACCTTTGGAGGACCCTGCACCAAAGCAGGTGGATATATCCTGAAGGAAGCTGCAGCTCATGGAGAGCCCATGCAGGAGCAGGTGTTTGGCAGGAACTGCATCTCATGGGGGATCCATGCAGAAACATGTTCCTGAAGGACTGTGCCCCGTGAAGAGGACCCATGCTGGACCAGTCGTTGAAGAACTGCAGCACATGGGAAGGACTCATGTTGGAAAAGTTCGTGAAGGACTGTACTCCGTTGGAGGGACCCCACACTTGAGCAGGGAAACTGCTTGAGGAGGAAGGAGCAGCAGAGCTGAAGTGCTATGGATCGACCACAATCCCCATTTGCTGTCCTCCTGTGCCACTTGTAGGGAGCAGGTAGAAGAGTCAGGAGTGAAGTTGAGCATTGGAAGAAGGGGAGGATGGGGGGAAGGTGGTTATAGTTTTGTCAATTGGCAAGAAATATTCCCCAAATCAAGTCTGTTTATCCCGTGATGCTAATCGGTGAGTGTTCACCCTGTCCTTATCTCAGCCCATGAACTTTTTCATCTTACTCTCTTTCCCTGTCCTGCTGAGGAGGGGCAGTGGCTCATTGGGCCCCTGACAGCCAGCTAGTTTCAACTCACAACAAAATCTCATAAACTTGGAAAATACCTTCTGTCTCAACGTTCCATAGCTTTAACAGCACCAAGCTTTCTTGATCAAGCATCATATCCAGACTCATTTTTGTGGAATTACTTAATCTTTCCTTATTAACACCTCAGTTGATCATCTTTAGCTAAGCTCTTGTATCTGAACATCATTAAATAAGCTATGGAAAAAGTGTTCTTGCTTTTAGGTGGAGTCAAGAAAAGAACTGCAGTCCATCACTTAACTGTTGGGTTTTGGTTAGTAATCTGTTGAAACATCAGCAATTCCCTCCTTCAGCTTGGTTTCTCCTTGAGGGTCTCTGCGTAGATTTTTTTTTTCTTTTAATTGTGCCAATGGCATTTTCTGAATCCTAATAATTTTTCCATCCAGGTGGATCTGAATTTGAGTCAGGGAGCTGTGTGAAAGATGATGGATCTATCTTTCCTTCTTTCCTAGTCAGAAAGAGTGAAGTTTGATATATATCTTTTCAAGAAGGCACTGTTCAAGAAGGAAGCTGCCAATCATTGAAGGTGAGAAGTATCCACACCTATAATAGCAACCAGCTATAACATACCCAATGCCCATGTACTGTAAGGCAAGGAATTTCTTTTAAAAAGTCTCCATAAAATCGAAAAGTGTTGGCATTCATAGAGGAAGCAAGTTCAAGGAATCACTTTTAGCTAGTAAGGTCAGTATATCTTCTGGAAAGGTGCTAAAGATACCCTGTTGAGTTAGACAATTAACATGGATGTGCAGAAGATAACTTTTCAGTAGAAATAATTTTTTTCACCTTTTTTTTGTGTGTGTGTGTGGATACTTACTCTATATCCATCCTGTGCATTATGTTCATATTATATATAATTTTACATAACTAGACTTTGTGTATTTATTATCCTTTAAGCTTGTGAGGGTTGCATAACTTTATCTATGTTTCTCATATTTATAGAGCACTAAAATAAGGTGTGTGTAGGACAATACTATCACAGGGTTTTCATGCTCGATTTGTTGTGGAGTATATTCTGTAGCTGAAGGTAAAGGAATTTCTGACATTTTGTAAGGTGAATTTGTGAAGAGAATAGGAGGCTTTCTTTGAAATATGTGGCTCTCAAATCCACATAGCACTTTCTGCAAAAAAAATTTGCAAAATATCCACATGATTAAGTGAATGAAGTCAACAGGCTTGAGAACATTTAATCTCAGTAGAACTTTTCCCTACCTGTGTGAATTCAAATTCATGTTATATTAATCACAGTGTCTATGTTAACATACCTCGTGGAACTACAATGTTTTTTGATGATGGATCCTTCAAATGGGACTCAGTATAAAACTTTTACAGAGTTTATGCCAGTGTAAGACTGATGTTGATTCTTTCAGCACATTTAAACCTTGGGCAGTATTCTTGCCCTTTTTCTGGACAGTTATTAATGCATCCAGAACAAATTTTCTCTATGATTCTGCCTTTAAAGAAGAGGTAACTAATGAGTATTTCAGTCTTTCTTTTTTTTTTCCTCCAGTAAAAGATACAGTATATAAATTGAAATTGGTAGAAAACATATTGTTTCAAGTCCGTGAATGGAAGGCACTTCACAAATGGTGAGAAGAAATGTAAGCCTATATTGTTTTGCTGTTAAATAATGTAATTTTTCTAATTAGGATAATTTATGGAGAACAGCTATTTGCTACATTCTTCCTTTAAGGAGATAAAAAAAATAATGCTAAATATAATAACACGAATGCAGAAACCACAAAGTTCATAGAGCTAGATTATCCTCACAATGACTAAAGGATTTTTTATTTTTTTGTCAGCTCCCATTAAGGTCAATTGAAGTTGAAAGAATAAATTCTCTTATGGAGGTCTTATAAAGCTGTGCCATTTCTCCTTTCTCACACTTGGCCATCAATTCACTTGTCTTCTGTCTTTCTTTTTCCTCTCCAATCTCATTAGCTTGATTGCTCACCCGCTCTCCAGCCTTCTAAAAAGAAATATAGTTTTTTTCATAGAAAATCATATCTAAGAAAGATAAAGACTTTGAACTTTAAGAGAAAAATAAATTTCACCTGCAAAGATTTTCAGAAAGGATTTATTCTTTAAGATTATTTTGAAACAAGCTTTTTTTCTTACATTTTGAACAGCAGCACAGTTTTATAGTTTTCAAAGATGAGTGCCTATCAAGTTTTATTTCCAGTGTGTGTGCATATGCATATATATGGGGGGGGGGGTGTGTGTCTATGCATGTGCAGTGTTCATATATATGAGTGCATTGCCTTGACTAAGAATCATCTGTGGATTAACATGATAGTGATAACAAGTGCAGAATTACTTTCTTGAGTACCGTAAAGAATGGATTGACAGATTTTATTGACACTGTTTTTTGTTTTATTTTCTTTTAATTCTGTCTTGAGGCATATATATTCATTAAGTGCTGTCTATATAATTCTGAAAAATCTTTGTTCCTGGAGTAAAACAGTATTAAAATTCAGGTTTTATGTAATACATATACATAGTTATTATTAAATAGCATGTGTTTCAACTAACATAAAGTTTATTTCTCTGAAGCAAAACAGAAGTGTTTTTCGAAACTATGTTAGCTTGTCATGAATAAGGTTAGTGGAAGAAAGGCTGCAAAACTAACAAGCCAGGAAAGTGGCCATGAATTTAATCATGAGAAAGCATTGGCTCCAGAGGCAAAGTAGTTCAAAACATGGTTTATGCTGACTGAAAGTAGAGGAAAAATCACAGGAGTTCTGATTCATTGCTTTGTTTTTTCCTGCCCTGAAAAATGAAATAAAAATGCAAGGAGTT
Source organism: Pampusana beccarii (assembly GCA_013399365.1). Classification (NCBI taxonomy): domain Eukaryota; kingdom Metazoa; phylum Chordata; class Aves; order Columbiformes; family Columbidae; genus Pampusana; species Pampusana beccarii. Next base: position 408,376 of record VWYH01009359.1, read on the forward strand.
GTTTTAGGGTTTGGTTAGTTTTGTTATATTTGCTTGTTGTTTTTCTTTTTTTTGCTTTAAGTTTAGTGACAGTGAATTATAGTATACAGATACATGTTTATACAGATCTATATCTTTGTTTAATACTCAAATGCTTATTCTTACTGCTTTTATTTTTATATGTGATCCTTAGAGGTCTCCATGATATGCAGTAAAATACTAAAGAACGTATTGTTGTTGTGTTTATTATATCAAATAAGTCACCTCTGAAGAGAGAGATTTGGGCTTTGCATATCTTTGTGAGTTTTTTTAGAAAAGAAGAAATTTTCTTCAAAATATTGCTGTATTTACGTGCCATTTCATTAAAAATCTCCCACTTCAAAAGTTAAAAACACTGACAGTTATTAAAAACAGTATATCCTTTCTGTCAGAATAATTTTACACAACAGATGCTGCAGTTACACAACTCTTTCATGCTTGAAACATTATGATATGTTTTGGTTTCCTAAAGGATCCCGAAGTGCTAGTTATGTCATACTTTGCTTTGAATTACTTGTGCAGCCATCATTATGGTACAATATTGTCCATAGTAATGTTGCAAAACAGTTAAGCAGAAGGAGGTAGGAAAATCACTTTTGCCTGGCTAGAAGTTGAAGTCTATTTTTTGTTTTCTGTTGTGGCAAAGTTTAGAAATAACATTCCTGAGCTATTTTGCTTGGTACTTTACAGGCACGGAAACAGAAGAAAGCGTAAGATCAAGAATACTTACAGTCTCACTTGGTGAACTGTACTAACAAAGAAATTGAATTTAACTATTTATTGTTGTTACTTACCCTGCGTAAGCTTTTTCAGTAGCAAGTAAACACTTTAGGAAGTATTCATGGATTTTGATTTTAAGATCATCACGCAGTGTGATGTCCTCACCAATATTGGATGCAAATATTGATTACCCTAAATGCAATAGCAGGGCTGAGGGAAATATTTTTACTAAGAACAGCTTTTAATTTGGGCTTGAATAGTTGCTCTTGTTTCATAGTCCTGCATTTTTGTTTTTAATAATCCTTGCGTGCTGGGATTTTGTTGCCATAGAAATATGAGCTTTTTTAGTTTTGCAAAATTATGCAAATTCTTTTTCTTGCTAAAATATTCATGCAGGAGTACAGCCAGAGATGAGAGGATAAGGGTCGTTTCTTGTATCTTAATGGAACTGAACGTTGACATAAATATTCCAGTTAGTATTTCATTCTAATATTACAGGAAGGCATTTGTTGATGTATCTGCTGTAATTATGGTTTGTCCCCTTGGAACCAAAGACCATGGAACTGGGAGATGAACATTTAATCAGTAAAATTAATAATTACTTTCAGTTATGAGGTTGTTGACAGCTACAAGACCAGCAGTAAACTGTTGTTATTTAGAAACATTTGATGAGGATATGTTATTTAGAAACATGTCTCAGAGTTGATGCTCAAGTAGTAGAGTTTGATTTCAATATCACTAGTAGTCTGAACTATCTTCACAGTTTAAGTTGTGTTTTTTTCCAGACCTACCCTCTTCAGCCACTCTGGCACTGCTAAATTGGTGCTTATAAAGATCAGAGCAGCTGTTGTAAAAAAAACTAGTCAGCAGCTGGTCAGTTTGTGTTGGCTGTATTTTTCCCTTCTGCAGTTTAACTGTATTCAGTTAGGGAAAAATGTCGGCAATTTTGATGACATACGAGGTTAATTTTTTTGAGTATCCCTACATGACAAGTGTCTGACGTGTTATGCTATAGTGTCACAGCTTCTGGCATGTTTTTGCTGGATTGGGACACTTGCAAAGACTGAGATTTACTTGCCACCACAGTAATAGGCATGGGCAGTAATTGTACATTAATTAAAATTACCGTATCACTACTGGAAGAATATATACCTAACTTTATATTTTTGAATGGTTGATCTAGTTACAGCAGCTTGGAGAATAGTGGTTGGGAAGGCAGAGTCATGGAAGGACTTTGATAATAAAGCAAAGGAGGAAGAAGAAAGCAAGTAATTGTACTAAGGTTACATGCTATGATTTTTATGGTTAAGTAACTGTAGCAAAGTAATCATATATTCTAAATTTTGTAAAGGCTTATCGTTAGCGAAGTGGATTTTAAACTCCAGCAATGGTTGGACAGACAGTTCTGTTTCTCTTTTCTAGTGAGAGGAATTACAGCTGAGAATAATGGTAGAGATTTGAGAATTTGTGGAGTAAATGTCTACATTCATAAGGACATTTCAGGAAACTGCATGTAATCTTATTGTGCAATTTTTTTAAACCAGTCATTGATTCCATTAATTTTTTCAGTGCTAATTTCAGAAATAGCAGCTACTCAATGTAAGTAGAAGTGGCAGCACAGGGCTTACAGGAGAGCTGATGTCCTTTAGTTCCCATGTTCCTTAGGAACTGAGATTTATTCCATTTTTCCTTTTAGAGTTCCATTATATCATTTAATGCTTTGATATTATGTACTAAACACAATTAATGGTTGCATTTTATTTAGACATCTAGGTTTTCTTTGCTTCCAAATAATGCATCTAGTTCATCTGAAGAGGAAAAGAACAAGGGTTATGAAATGGTAATTTAATGCAGTATCTCAGTAACAGTGAGTATATCAGTGAGTTTATGTTATAACTTAGAAAATCCATAAATAAGAAGATTCTTATTGAATTCTTTAGTATTTTCCTATTAAATGTTTCTTTTTGTAGCAGATACATTGAATTAAAAGAATTGTGTGAAATTGTAACTGGTCTCCATCACATGTGATGAACTATTTTAAATATGAAGGGCTTGGAAATAAGCATCAGTTTGTCACGCTCAGGTTGGCAGGAGTTATCAAGCACTTTACAAAAATAATGCCTTGCATCTTCTGGAGCAAGAAGGAAAAGGCAGCAGGGCCAAAACTCAAAAAGCTTTAAATTGTCCGATTAAACTTGATTTACTGGTATTCTAGCAAAAATGAGGGATGCTTGAAAAGGATGATTAAGGAGATACTTACTAGAATATAATGCTTTCCCCTTTTGATGTTCTTTCTTCCTTCATGTTTCCATTGTGTTTGAATCTGAACACACGGTATTTCTCTGATAGGCACCAGGGTTTTCTTTCTACTGCCTAGTGATCAGATGCTGTATACAGACTTTGCTGTAGCTGAGACTGATATGTGTTCTGGAAGAGATCCCAATTACTCAAATATTGATATAAAATATATGAAAGAGACATGCTAAAGGTACTTATGAAGTACAATTTGGTGTAGTTTTGGTCTCTTCTTATCAGTTGTGCTTGCTGTACGGACAGGTGTTATTTGTCTTTTAATCAGAGAAGACTTTTACATAGGGGAAAACAATTAAAGCCACAAATTTAACGGTTCTTTTCATTGCTGGGAAAGTTTGAAATATTCAGATTTATTGTGAATGTGTTATTCCATTACCCAATGTACGAAGAAAGAAGATCTTACAGACTGAGTTTTTAAGGCTTTTTTTGGAGTATTCCACAAAGGTTGTTTGAGGTAGAGCAAATAAATGTTCTCTCTTTGGTATACTTTGTATCTTGCTCTTTGATTTTTTAGCATATAGCTTAGACATGGGTGAACATTCTGTGATCAGGTAAGAGTCTACATTGATTAAAACTCCTTTATCTTTGACTTAACTCTGCTTTTACATAGGATCAGCAGAGGAAGTACTAAAAATTAAAGAGGCTGTATCATAACATTATTGATAATATTGCAGAAAAGAATGACTTGGAAATCTTCTTACAGTGTGACTTGGTTATCAGAGTGGTCTGTTTCAAAGTCCTGTTTCCCCTTTGAGTGCTTCAGTGTTGTAGAAAACCACACACGGAAAACAGCTGAACCAAGCAATATAGTGGCCAGGCTACTTTTTGTAAGTTTATTCCATCCTTGTTCGGTGAACTTCTCTTGGAGCAGTATTCTGAATAAATGAATTTAGGTAGAATGTAGCATCAATTTATACATTTGGTATAGAAGAATTCTGAGTGTTCTTAAGCAGGGAAGCTGTAGGAGTCTGAACTAGCTGGGACAGAGCTGAGTAAACTCTAAGTGGTAGAGAGTTGGAAGAACGAGTCTGTTCTTTCGGGGGAAAAATTTAACTTCCCTATGAAGAAAAATGGCATTTTTTTAAAGCTCACCAGAACTATACTGTCATTCAAACAGAACATGATTATTCTGCTCCCTGCTTTATCTGGAATGTTACTATAATGCCTCAGAAGAACTTTTATATCCTATCTAAATTCAGGTCTGTCTAAGAGAGGAGAATCTATTTAATCTCTAATTGGATCTTGTGCAAAACTAAAACATGCAATCTTTACTGAGAGCTATTACTAAATTAATAAAAGTTTGATGTTTTCTTGGTGATGGTTCTATCAGAATTCTTTCCTAGTCCTTGCCTTCCCTCACTCCACAACCAGCATGAAGTCTGGACCAGAAAACCTCAATTAAATATCGTAAATTTACAGCCAGTACTTTTTTGTAAAGAAAACAACAATCCAGATGAGAGCTGGATTAACAATGCAGTATTTCCTAAAACGTAAGTAAATTAAGTTAGGAAAAGCAGCCCTTTATCTATTCGCTTCTGCATTGAGTGGGCTGGCTAGAAGAACTAGAATACACTTAGGCGTCGGCTAAGGTGGTGCATTGCCTGTTTAGCACCTTGTCAAATCATGTCACAACTGCATAGGTGTCAGTCAATTATGCAGTAAATTGATCGGCACCAAGAAACTGGGAGCAATCTTATTTTTTTAAAGGGTTTCCTTCACATAGTGCTGATGTTCTGGTGGCAGATATCTCTATATTTGCTGATATCTGTGTAATAAAGTAAACGTGTACCTAGAGAGTTTGTGAAGGTGAAAGAGTCCAAATTAACGTCAACATTTTATTGCAGTTCTATTTCATGGAGATTCAAGAAGGCTAGCAGGGAGTGTTAAACTGTATATAATATGATTTCATTACTTCAGGTACTGTATCTAGTGGTAGATATTGCCAGAATATGACAGAGCCACTGGAAAACTGAATGACCATCTGTGTCATTTCTCATAATCATGACAGCAAGTGAAAGAACATTCACAGGCATATCAAGAAAAAAATGAGGGGTTTGTTTTGGGGATGTATTTTGGAATAACAGAACATTTTTATCTGTTAGAACTTTGAGTTACTATCAGCATTTTGCTGCGAGTCACCTCCTTGGTTTTGTATGCGGAGGTATGTATACTAGCTTTCTCCATAGAAATATTCTGCTAATTCATGTTTTTAAGCTTTTTTTTTTTCTTTTTTCTTTTTTCCTTTTTTTAGTATAATTTTTTCACTTGATATGGTTCTAACTCTATGTCTATATAAACAATAGTTAATAGCAAGCAGGGTTCATGTTTCCAAAAGCATTTCACCTTTCCATAGCTGTACTGCAGCTGTATTGGTCTAATAAAAATATAAACTCTCTCTGTGATGCTTATCTTTCTAATACAATGTGTCAGTGTCTATATTTCTGCTAGAACCACTAACAGTGAAGAGGGAAAAGATTGTCCAACTTCTTGAAATTTGTTGATGCCTTTTATTTCACTCATTTATGAAGTCTGGTGGTTTATGAGTATCAGTCTAAATATACTTCATTGAAATAATACATTTTTGCTTTTGAAAGTGTCATGTTCTTTTGGGTTAGGCCTGAGATCAAAGCCTCTCTGAGCTCCATTCTGTTATAGATTTTACTGCTAAACATGTGAGTAAGCTGCATATGATTCATTTCAATAATACACTTGCTGTGTGATTATTTATTTGTGAAATGTATTTTATGCCTTCCAAGTTATTTTTTAAATATAAATACAAAGTGAAGTGGCTTGAAAGTCATTCATTGGTGGGGAAACCATAGACTGGCTGCTTTCTAGATTCCTTTGACTATACAAGGAACTTCTTTCAGTTGTCTACATGTAGCCACATAGCGTCGTATCAGATGCCCCAGTATATTATTCCATCTGGCTTCCACTCAAGAGGGTCATGGTCATCTAATTCACAAACAGGCAACTATATTTAGATGCATTAATCACAAGCTGAGTCTCTTCCTAACTGACAGAAGAGCATTTTACTGCTTAATGAGAAGGGATTGTAAACAGAACCCTGTTTAGTGGAGGTAGCTCCTGATCTTCTGAAGTTACATTTGGCAGATGTTGTTTTGAAGAAATGAGGTGGCCTCTATTGTAGTGGAGTAAGTGCTCAAACTGTATAGGCAGCTACAAGAGGCATTGGAGAGGGAAAGTGTGAATCACCAAATGATTCAAGAGTAACATGGCTTGTAAAAGCTGTATAATAGGTACTCTCCAATGACATTAGCCGGAGAGATCCTGACAGATTGCCTCAGAAAAGCATTGACAGCAGACTGGCCAAGTAGAGGAAGAGTGAGACTTCTAGAATTTTATTTCCATGTAAAGAAATTCAAGCTCTCCTCATCTATGACTTCGCAAATATTTGTAGCAATGCTGTTTGTTTTCAATGCTGTACATATTTGTGCTTTACTATCACTTGTCTTGATTTTAAAATTATTTTAGTATGACAGGCATAACATTAAGGCGTGCTTTACACAAAGTAGTACTGAGCACTTCCTCCTACCCTCCAGTTTTCTTCCTGTTGAGAATGGGCATTAGTTCACAGGAAAGTGAATCTCTCATGCTTCAGAGGGTTTTGGCTGCCCCAGAATGCAACTGTCAGGATGTCGTAACCAGTCTTGTCTGCTCTCTGGTTGTATCCTTCAAAAACATGTAACATAATAGTAGAAGTACAGTTAACCAATCAAAAAAATTAACTATCTGCCAGAAACTTGGTGGGTTAGAATTAGATAGGTGTGATTTCTCTCTCCTATGCTTGTAATTCTTGGGGAGCCTGTGAATTTTCTTGAACATGTAGATTCTGCCTCCTGAGCTGGGAAGAAATATTTTATGTATCCATCCAAAAACAGATGGGAGAGATAAAGGAAATTCTGTGGAACTTCCTTGACGTTTTTAGTCAGCTATTCTTGTCTCAGCAATACATGCCTTTGTCACCAGCAAGGCAAACTTTCGTACTCTGTTCTCTTTGGTGTTGATATGGCCTTGGATGACAGTCCTTGAGGCAGAACTCTGAATCTTTGGGTGATACAGACAACAGTGTCAAAATGAAGGGATCTCACAGGTGCCCAACTTCTGCATCACCCTTATATTCAAAATTCAGTGAAAAGTATTTTTTGCACTAGTTGAGACATAATTGTTCATAAAGCACAGGGACTGACCTCTGAATTCTTTTGCCTGTGAGTGAGTTTGTACTTTAAATATACAGAGAAAGGAAATAATATTTATAAGCAATGGCAGAAGGAAGTAGTACTTTCTGTTTAAGTTTGAGATTTTTCTAATCTACGTTGGTATTATACAGCACACAGGATAAATATATATATTCTGAACTACAAGGTACTCTCTCCAACAAGTTTCATTTTGGGACCTTGACTTCACTGTGCAATCCTGTTTGTGATATGCAAATCTTGCCAGCGGTAGCGGCAAAACTCAGACTGCTGTGGCTAGTAGAGACCTCAGGAGACTTCTAAGTTGTATTCCAACTCTTAGGCATTATACCTAGAGTATCTCTGACATGTTTGAACTGCTGTTAAACATTTAATGAAGGAATTCAATAGCATTTTCAAGTTCCTTGATATGTTTTTGACCATCCTTACAGTCAGAAAGCTTTCTGTATGCTCAAGGTGAATCTTCTTGCTTTCCCTGCAGTTGCCACAGGAAAATAAAAATTACCATTTCATTTTTCCAGTCTTTTGTGTTTTGGTAAACTATTTTCCTATTCCCTCTTAGCGTTCTCTTTTCTGGACTAGTCAAACCCACCCTTTTCCTCCAATGTTTTGTGATGGTTATGTATAGAAGTCCCTAATCCATTCTGGTTCCTTTCTCTAAACTCTTATCTGTTTGTCTGCTCCTTTCCAACAGATTTTTGGTCAAAGTCTGCGTTGTTGATTGGTTTTCTGTCTGCATTTATTTTGAATCAGAACCCTTCCTTTCACTTTTTTTTTTTTTTTTTTTTNTTTTTTCTTCTGTATAGCCTACCCTTTCCCTGTGTTGGATTTTCATTTAATAAGGTAAAGGTTATGGAGTTAGGAAAAAGTAAAACCTGTCTTGGTGCATAATTTTTATAGGTTGCCTGAAACCATACAGTCTTCGCATTATTTTCCCTTTCTCGAATCATTGTAGTCTGAACATGAAACAGAAATTATGAAATTCTGCAAAAGTTACTCTTTTCAAATGTTTGTCTAAAGCTGAAAGCAGTTCTGTGTATGTCTTGCAGCATTTTGGATATATACATTTTCTACATTCCTTTTACACTTATGAACCAGTGTTTAGCCTTGACTGCAGGCAAAATGAAAATGCTGTAAAAGGTATGTCTATGGAAAAAAGAGCATTTTCATGTTGTTACACTCAAGGCTGAATGTAGTTGCATTGGTCCTAACAGGTTTGTATACTATGTATACATCCAGTGCTGATGTTTACTGATGATACTAAACTAGGAGCAGCTGCTGGGCATCTCGATATAAGAAGGACATCAAATTAGTGCTGTGTGCAGAGGAGGGTGACCAAGGCAGTGGACGTTCTTGAGGGCAAGACTTAATGGCTGAGGTCACTGGATTTGTTAATCTCGGAGAAGAGAAGGCTGAGGCGTGACCTCGTCACAGTCTACAGCTTCNGGCCATATAAAATTTAACAAGTGCAAGTGCCAGACTCTGCACCTGGGACAGGGTAGTCCTGCTTATACATACAAATTGGGAACAAGAGGATGGAGGGAGAGGTGCTGATCTCCTCTCTCTGGTGACCAGCAATAGGACACGAGGAAATGGAATGAAGCTGCATCAGAGGAAGTTTAGACTGGACATTAGGAAAAGATTCTTCACTGAGAGGGTGGTTGGTCACTGGAACAGGCTCCCTAGGGAAGTGGTCACAACACCAAGTTCAAGGAGCATTTGGATGATGCTCTTAGTCCTATGGTTTAGTTTTAAATAGTCCTGTGAGGAGCAGGGAGTTGGACTCCATGATCTCTATGGTTCCATTCTGACTTGAGATATTCTATGATTCTATAATCTTATGATTCTATGATCCAAGCTTTGGATTATGAATTGGAGTGAATTTTCTGGCTTTAACCTAGCAATTAGCTGTACAGCCTCAGATGCAGTTTATGCATTTTTATACCTTTGTGGATAATTCAAAATCAGTTGATGTCCACGCCTTAGATACTGGGACTTTTTTCTCCCCTTAAATTAGATACATTAAAAAATAATGAAGTTGATTGCTTTCACAGTTTTCTGTTACTGTGTGCAAAACCATGTAGTGTGATGAAGAAGAGGTGGCACATTATGTCCTTGAGAATAACGAGATTATTCTCTTTGTAGAAGACTCATGAGTTTGCTCTGTGATCAGCAGTATGCACTGGAAGGGCAGAAGGATCCCTGTGATTTTTAATAGTACCTAAGAAGAGGCTGCCATTGCAGTGAAGTATGAGGCAGACACATTTAAAAACGAATATACAGCTCTTGCAACCTCTGATTTACTTATGCTACTTCCAAACAATTAATAATAAAAGCACTGTTTTTGTACTGAACTTGTCATTCAAGTCTTCATCTTTTGATTTGCATTCTAAAAGTGATCTACTTATTCTGTTTTTTCATGGAAAAGCTGGTGTCACTGCCAGGGTTTTGGGCACTATAAGAGCATAGAAAAAAATATATTGGCATGACACAAGAGCCTGGTTATTGACTTCTGACATTGAAGACTGAGTCAAACTGTGAGAAAGAGCTGGAGCATTCTTTTAAAGTAAATTTATTTGACTCCATGAGGGAAAATTATTACTTTATGCTACGTTACAGTTCATTCTAAGAAAAACATCACTGGGCTTTTTTCTTTTCTGGTAGTTTGCCCCATCAACACAACTGAAATTATTGAATCTTGCAAAGGTTGCTAAAGCTGCTGATGTGTAAGCCCAACCTAAATGAGGACCGTTTAACTAAAATACACTGGAAACCTGGTGTCAGTATCAAGTGAAAATTTGATGGTTGAGCAAGAAGAGAATGATTCATAGACCTGTAATCCCCAGGTATCTGCAAACAGCTTTGCAACAGTAGAAGTTTGTTTCTGGGAAGTACTAACTCTCAAGAAAACTGACCCGAAATGGTTAAGGCCTGTTTTCTTTCATTTAGTTGCATTTTTCTTGTCTTTTTTTCTCACCAGGTAGCAGCTGCTGGAGGACATCTGAAATTTACAGTCTTCTATGATTTCACAGAGGAAGAAGAGACAGTTCAATTGATGGTTCAATCTGATGTCATCATAGAGGTAAAGTGATTGTATTTTCAGCCACCAAAAAGAAAAAAAAAGAAAATTGCCTACTTCTTCAGATGTTCAGCGTGAAACCTGGTGGTTGAGGACACAAAACAGCAGGGTGCATGTACTTTCAGGTAATTTATAGTATCAGAAAATGGGCACACTTTAGAGAACTAAAATCTTCAGTATCTCAAGGAGCCTCTGGCAATTTTGCAGTAGCTTACAAAACTATATTGTTCCTGTTCATCAGGAAGAATGAAGGAAAAAAAAAACTTGGTTGTTTGAGGTAATGCTTTCACATTCTTTCAGTAGATCTGTTCTTGTGCAGCTCAGCTTTGTATGAATCTGCTTTTGCCTATGCAAAGCCATGACCCTAGGTTTTAGCTGAATAACCGAAACTTTCTTTAGGACTGACTTTCACCTTTATCGGGCAAGCCAATTTCAGGATTATGAAAGGTGAATGTTATTCCTGATATTTTTAATCTCATAAAATATATTTTTCAATAAATCCTGTACCCCAACTGGCTGCAGATGGATCTTTTTTAGACTTTTTTCATATTTAAATGTCTCTTTCTCATGGCTCTATCTAGGGAGGTGACTTGAGAATCAGCACTCCAAAAGAGGGGATTCACCTGCAGCCTTCTGAAGAGCACACTTTAGAAATGGTGCTGAAACCAGAATCATTCTCTGTGCATGGCACTGATCTTCCAGTCACCAGGAGGGAGTTCATGACTGTCCTTGCAAATGTGAAGAGGATCCTCATAAGAGCCACATACAGCAATGGGATGAATGCCATCTACAGGTAAGCGTGGGAAACATGTATATTTGCTACAGGCAGCTTCTCAAAATACTTGTTTTCTCTCTTCAGAGAACTAAGCTGATGTAATTTAAAACACACTAAGTTATTATTGTGAAATCCATAGCATTCGTTTACACTTTCAAACAGTCGTTAGTATTTTTTTTCATTTTGGGTAGGGAGGAGGAGAAGCAGCAACAGAAAGAAGCAGCCTTGTAAGAAGATGAAAACACATGGACTGCTAAGGCATGAATGGCAGTTCTATAAATATGCTTGTTTTGTGAACACTGTAATTCCCATGTATATGGTAAATCATGGAGCGCAGTAATGACATGTTGAAGTAAGAGATGATATATTGCTTAAATATTGTTTTCCCCATTTAGTGAGCATACAGGGCGACATTAACAGTGGACAAGAGAATAATATCTTAAGTCTCTTAGCTGGAAAAGTGGCTTGAGGGGAGTTTTCTATATTTTTAGTCAGTACCACACACAGAACTTGCTAATCCCAAAGCCTTCCCCTTGATTTATGTGAGGTTGCTGCCTGGACTGCTTAAAACCACTGATTTCACGTGAACTCTTCTGAGTCTTCTGATAAAATGAAAGACATGTTATATGAGATGACACAGTTGTTCTATCTCAGTGGCTGCAATGTGGTTGAACCTGTAAAGCTCATATTGCATTTAAAATTTTCATAAGTGCATGGGCAATACTCCAGGTGGACTAGAAGAGAGCCTCTCTCCTGATACTGTATGATTGCACGCTGTCTATACATTGATAGTTAGGTGGCATAAATAACATGTTTTAAATGTGCAATAGAATTGATTGCATAGTAGTTTTCTACTCACAAGGCATGAAACCTGAAATGTTCTCTAAGCTACACATCACTTGATTCAGCAGCATAAGCCAATTTGGAATGGAGGGAGCTAATAGCACATTAGTGATTATTTGCTGAGAGCATAGATACAGTTTTTGCCACTGTGAAATTTCATCAGCAATCCATCATTTGAATACTTAGGTAATTAAAATACATCCTAAATTGAAAGGCTGGTTGTGTGGTTGTGTCAACAGCATTCAGTTTTCTGATTTGAGCTTTGGCAGTGTACATCTTTTCCCTGCAAAAAGAATTCATGTTTCTTCAATCTTTCTCTTTCAGTGAGGGGTATGTATTACCTCTCTGTAAATAAGTTTGTGAATCATAACGAGCTTGAGCCAAACTGTTTCCCATTTCGCTCATTTGGTTATCAGCCTTGCTTCTTCTTGCATCCAGTCTGAGAACTTTTCATGGCACATCACCTTCTCACTCTGGTGTTAGAGGAGAGTCAAACCACCAGGCCAGAGGCTCACCTCTTATGCACTATGAGCAGACCATGAGAAGCTGAGACTTGGGGGAGCTCAGTGAGTGTTGTTCCTCCACTCTGTTCTCATTCAAATAAAACCAAACCAGAACAAATTAGGCAGAATTTTCCAAACTGAAGGAGCAATTTTGGGTCTGAGCAATAGGGGCTTTTATATGCTAAGCTGTTTTAAAGGACATATGTATGACTGACTTTGTTTGGGCCAAAGGTCTTACTAAGTTTTATGGTAAATGCAAACTTCAGCTGTCAGTGGTTTACATACATTTGTGTACTGATGTTTGCATTAGAATGAGAAGCAGAGATTTCCTGCAAAAGCCACTTTACCCAGGCAGTTAAGTTCTGTGGAGAAAGTGCATTACTGGACATGTACTGGCTGCTGTATGGTGGAACAGATCAGATCCCCTCTGGTTGGTGACAGCACAGAGCTCAGGTCAGCACACACATGTAGAACTGGCACAGTCTATATTTCGTGCATGGTAAGCAAGAAGTGGCAGACCTGTCAGTGGCATGTTTGGAAGACCATGTATCGCCGCCTGTATCCCAGATTACTGCTTTAGCCATTTGGCCACATGTGGTATCTCACTGTTTTGTAGCCTTGTTCATATTTAGCCTTTGGAACATTTTTGTCGTGTGTTATAGATAGCTTCCTGAAAACATGTCTTGGAAATATTCTTCAAGAGCTGTGGGACAAACATATAATTTATACTTTGCAGGTTGGTAGCCACCCTCTTCTAGATGTGACGACATTACAGCTGAGAAAGTTGGTCCTTTAAAGACGGGGGAAAGGGCTGAAGTAATTTGGAAGAGTACCCTTTTTTGCTAGAAATGGTTTTATATTACTGGTACATCTCTAGTTGTCCCTGTGATGTCTTTTACCACGGAAGAATGCAGTGGTTACTGTGACTACCATCAGCATGTCCAGAAGTCTCTGAAAATAGTTTTGCTCTAAAGTAAATACATTTTGTGTGAAATTCCAATAGCAATTAAATGGATAGGATTTTTCATCTTTGATTTAACAAGAGGAATCGTAGTTTCACCCATTAGGGTAGGATTTACTGAGTCCAGTTCAGTCTTCTCAGAACAGTGCATGCTCCTAGCCACATGATGTATTCTAGCAGCAACAGTGTCTACTGTCATCCAGCCCAGTTTATGATCAGTTGTGGGCATATTGCTGATTTCCATGGTATGCCCCAGTTCTAATTTTTTTGTATTCTCTTTGGCTTTCACTCATGCTAAAACGTATTAGGTGCAAAGCTGTGCTCATATCTCATAAGATCATGAAAAACAACTCTTTTTTTCTGTATTCTGCCTCTTTAATACTGCAGGGAAAGTGTCCAGACCCAATGAAGAAGATATTCTTTGGCATATCTTGGGCTGATTAAGGACTACTGTTGATGAGCTGCAAAGGAAGATATTTTTGCCAAATAAATAGTGTAGAGCTAAGCCTTAGTCAATAAATAGATACAAACTGAGAGTTTTTAATTTTCTTTTAAACAGGTATGTATGGTGGACAGATGGATACTCCTCTGAGAAAGTAAAGAGGGTCTGGCAGAGAGACAGAAATATTACAGGGTTATTAGATCCTTCATGAATGGCAATTTCTGCCTCAAAGCATCAGCAGAATTATGCAACATACTAATTAGAAATTGCTATATTAAGCAACCTGTTCATTTAAATACTGGAACTTTTCAAAGTGGATAATAACACCACATGTGTAAGGATTTCCCAGGGTGCTACTATAATCTGTGCTTGAGAAGAGGCCAGAATGGAGGCATTGTAAGATTAAGAAACTTTCTTGTAGTCTTGTAAAAATAAACTTAAAAATTTGGTGGAGTTGTCTACAGTTGGCAAGAGCTTTAACGTAAAGATTATATTTTTCACCCTTTTTTGATTTAACCTACTAGAAACATTAGCTAATCAGAAGCACTTTCAAGTAGTTACTTAAAAGTATTAGTGCAGTAATGTTGAGTTTGACTCAAGCATGTTTTTGAGAACATTTTTTTGGTCATTTTAACTTTAGAATGTTGTTATTGCCCTATGGCATCATTAGAAAGCTTCCTCAAATGGGCAGGCTTTCATTTAGATTATCAAGCAGGATACAGAAATGCAGCAATCAATTTGAAAACGATTACAGGTTTTGGATTTAAATCAAGATCCTGCCCTAACTTGACAGATCTTCCAAACTGTTGCAGCTAAGTACATCTGTGGTAGAAGCAACAGGCCAGGAATAGATGGGTCTCTTTTATCGTTTTGTATGATCTAATATCATTAGCTTGTGATTCAAACAAAGTTTGGTAGCACTGTTTCTTCAATTTTAATATTCGGAGTGACCACAGATGGTAAATATTGTAGACAATCAGGCACTGGAAATTGTGGTGCTAAAGACAACGGATTGCATGCCACCACATATAGAACGAGTGCTAGATGCAAGGAGAAATAGGAAAGGAGAGGCCAAGGGTTTTCTTCCATATGCAGAACTGGCTTCAGGACAAATGAGCAGTGATTGGGTCAGTACTTCATGTGCCTTATATAGCTGATGTGATTCAGATGCCTGGCATAGCAGACAGTAAGCTATGCTGATACTGCCTGAAACGTCCCCCTCCTTTTTAATCTTGTTTGTTTTTAGAAGTCAACAGTTGCCTGTTGACAGTAACAGTCAGCTTAAATATTTGGTCTTGATGTCAAATCTCAAATTGTTCATGCATCTGCAGGATCCAGTGCCCCATTACTGCCAGCATTATGTATTTTAATGAATGCAGAATGGCATCGAGGAATCAAAATTGTAACATCAAAATGGGAGAAAAAAAATCACTGCAGCGTTCTTCACCGAGTAACTGTTAATGCCAAAAACTGTTAAACACATTAAAATCCCATTTAGCAAATAGCAGAACCTAATGAACATTGGAACAATTCAGTGAATACAAATGTAGGATAATACTGGGTGGATTGTTTCTGTGTGTAAGTGCTTCTCTTTGTTCTGAGATCTGTGCTGAGAGAGAACTAGCTGTAGTTCAAAGGATGGATAAAACATTTACTAGTAACCTTTTTCTTCATTTACAGATATTTTTTTTTCTCCTCAAATTGTTAGAGTTTTTACTGTTAAAGTCATCACTGTTTGCTATTTAATATCCTTGAGGTTGGTTTTGTTATTGTAAGGACAACTCAAAAGGATTATTGCAAAATAAGCATGGAGCAATGGAGTGAAGGGAAAATATTGAAAAGTTAGAGAGATCTTACTGAAGATCTGGATTGGAACATACACCCATCTCTTAAAACAGTTTCAAGAACCTTTTACAGAGGTTCTGGTATCACCAAATTAGATTCAAGCTTCTAACTGCATAATCTGCAATGGTAGTGCCTTCAAAGTCCAGTCATATCCCCAGTCATGGTATCATTTCTGTTTTTCTGAATCTCCCATCCTATTTCAGAAATCTTCCTTTTTTTTTTCCCCCCTTGCCTTTTATATCTCTCTTATTGAGAGTAGTCATAAAATTGAGAGGGGAAAACATCCTGTCTTAGCTTTTCCTCTAACTGCTGCAATAACAAAAAAATATTTTTCTTGGATGTTTTCTTATCCAAGGTCATGCAGATAATTTTCAGGAGTTTTTGGCAGTCAAAAGGCAAATGCCTTAGTATGAAGGAAAAAGAAGTTTGGTTTCCATTTTCTGAAGAAAAATGATTATTTTTTTAACAAAATGCATGTCATGATAGAAAGGTATTTTCTATTGAAAAAGACTTCAGAAGCTTTTTAGGTAGCTCTAGTAATCAAACCCTCTGGTAACCCTTTATTTTCTGGGTGAAAATAGAAATCGTTGAGCCTCTATAACACCTTAATGTTCCTTCTGAATTCTCATGAGAATTAAATCCCCAAATCCCAATTTCTTTCCGCAAATGGATACTATTGAGGTACGCTACATCTGTTTTGCATATTATCTGTAAGATTATCAAAAAGACTTCTGTTGTCTCTCTCATGGTAATTTCATCATACTTAAATAAAAATCATGTTCAGTGTTTGGCTAAGTAATGGCTATTTAGCCAATGTCTAGCATTTATATTTCAAGGGCAACTGTGCATGGAGCAGAAAATTTTCCAAATCTGTCTCCTCTGTCATTGGGTAAACTAAGTTATAGTGTAGAAGATTTCTTTTTTCTTTCATTTATATACCTTTTTCTTTTATGTACCTAATACTTGGATCCTCCTGGACAGAGCTGAAATCTATTTCAGAGGTATAAAAATACCCTATAACCAAACTTAGTAATGTAATGTTTTAGAAAGCTGGAGCTGGGGTTTATAAATTTTGAAGACACTGCTTAGTGTCAAATTTGCTTGATATACAGCTGCAGTGTAAGTTGGCACTTGTGGCTTGCAGCCCAGGAATAGCCTTCCATCTACTGATACAGTGCTGTGAGACTGCTTTAATCTACTTGCATTGATGTGTGTCTGACCGTTGTCTGCCTCACGTGATGGACAAAAGTAGTAACGAGCCTACAGATGTGTAGTTTAGGAAGAAATTGACAAATATGAAAACCTCCTTATTTTTGAACAGGAAAACGTGAACAAGCCACTCAATGTCCCTATATACTGTTTGTTGCATCCAGCTGTACATACGCTTCTGTCTAATTTGCTATTTGAACTGTTTCGTTTCTGTTACATCCAGACTAAGAAGCGTTAGCATTGAAGCTGCTGACCACACTTCAACTGGGAGAAAGGTGGCGTCTGCAGTGGAATTATGTGACTGTCCCCCGGGGTATGATGGTACCTCGTGTGAGGTGAGTATCATGATGCAGTCTAGATCAGTTATGATAACTGTGACAGCTGTAAGCAGCCAGGGGCCCCGTGTTGGTAGGAAATAGTAAAAGAGCTGTCCGTCCCTGTTAGGAATTCGGGATAGCTTGTCTATTTACCTTTATTTCTAGGTGGTGGTTCGTTATGTTGGATGATAATTGAAATCTGAAGTTTTACACCTCTGTGGTGATTTCTAAGTTATGAAAAGACATTTCTCTTAATGAAAAGAAAATGAAAGCAGTATTTGTACTCTTCAGCCAACTGATAATACAAATGCATGAAACTATCACAATCAGAAAGAAAATGGCAGTTATCTGACCTGTGTACAACAAAGCTGAATCAAATTATCTGAGTTAATGTGGTTCAGTTTCTTCTTTTGTTTTCTCAGGGCTTTGCTATTTGCCTTGGAGTCTTTGAGGATTGTGTGTGTGTGCTTGTGAGGATTGTTTCACTTTAGTTTAGTCCTGTTACAGGTAATAACATAGACATATGCTCAGAAAATACCCATTTTCCTAACAAATCAATTCACACAGAATGTGTTCATACAAATTATACATATGATTAACTAGCTCATGTGGTTATAGCTTAGGGTAAATAGAAGCCAAAAAAAATTCTTCAAAAGCTTTGCCTTTAAGGAAATAGTTTCAAACACCAAGATGCTCTGCTTCATAAAACTACAAACAGCATGCCATTTACACAGACACTCTAGGCATTTGCTTGTCAACTCTCTTTTTCTTTAAAATCTTCTGTGCTTATATGTGATATTTAGGGCTTAGAGTCTAGTTTCATGCCAAATGTGGTTGCTTGTTGCTGGGGCTGGATAAACTAATGTAGAAGGAAGGCCCGAAGGAATTAATGGATATTCCTATCACTTCCAAAATGGTAAAGACAGAAAAAAATGGAGAAGAGTATTGCCTACCTTGGCTGAGAAATAATTTTGAAATCTGACTGTTGTCTGTCTGCTCAATTATTTGAAGAAAAAAGCTGGATGAAGTGTCATTGTGCCTCACACTTTTTTTTTTTTTACTGGTCTATTTTTCCTCTCAATTCAGATTTAGGTGTGATTTCCCAGAAGGCAGTTGGAAAGGCCCTGGTTGCAGATGTTTCAATATCTACTTTTGTTGTAGAAGCTGAAGGACTTGGGTAGAATTCCTGCCTTGGTATTGCTGAAATTCTCTGTCCAGCGTTGTGTCCTTCAATGCTAATCCCTCTCTCCTATTCAAAACAGTCCTGATTTTTGACATATACTAGGGTCATATTCCACAATAGAAAGTACATACATGGATAGCTGCCAAATTTTAAGATTCTGTGCACAATAGTGGGCATGGACACTTTTATTCCTGCCCTGGCTGAGTGGTAACCATAGACCTACGGAACTAAACTGTATTGTAGACCTTACCTGTATGTTGATTCTCCTCCCAAGACTGAAGGCCCAGAAGATATGATAGACTTCTGCATGATCACACTTTTCCTGTGTCCTCTCACTGAATTTCAGAGCATTTTGGACCGCTCAGGAATGCCATTTGACAAAGCTGGACTATCTTACAGTAACAACGATAGGGTTGAAAGTTTTAGTTTCCATGCCTTTATTCATGGAATTCATTTCTCATGAGACTTTTGTAGCAGAGGCTCAGCATGTAGTATGCATTGAACAGTTGTGCTTGATAGAAAAAAATTGAAAATATTTTGGTGTTCTGAGTAGATGGCAAGAAAGAAAAAAAGGAGAGTAAAAACCCAATGTTATAGATTTCCAGGCAAACTAGCAGTTGAGAAAGTATGGAAAGATCAATCAAAAATGTGGACGTTTTTAGGCTACCATATTGGTTTCTTCTGAACACTTTTGACCATGTCCAACACTTTGCTTCTTCCAGTTTCAACCTAGCAGTTTCATTTTTTTTTTTATTTTGTGCAGGTTTTCAGTTTCATTTTCTCTTCTTCATTTAATTTAACATGTGTGTTTGTTTCCTGCATAATATGTTGTGGTGCCTGGCATAGATGCTGCAGCACTAAAAACAGCCAATATTTCCTTCTTTTCTCGCTGTGAGTATTTTGCTGTGATCACTCAGAAGACAACCAATCCCATTTAAAATATGTTGTCTCTTGTGAGATGGCTCCATTACACAAATTTGGAATTAATTCTATACAGGCTTCTAGTCAAAGAAAATTGTTATATTTTTGCCAGTATATATATATAGAGAGAGAGTATATATATTGCCAGTATGTAGAAGTGAACAGAGAATTACATGAGCATAGGTAAAGCAGATCAAATTTTAGATTTCAAATACCAATCTGACTAATTTGTGATAGTTACTTTGCTCTGCTCATGTGAATCCTCTGCCTTTTTATTTGTCAACATCTTCACATCTAATTGCTCTTCTCCACCAGATTTGTTCCCTTTCTCTTATACTTCCACTGGGGAAGAAGTTGTGTTTGAGTTGCATCACTATGATGCTCAAGAACTTTGCTGACTTTGAATGTTACATCGTGTCTTTTGTTGAGATCTCAATCTGTAACCTGCTATTTTCGTTCTGTTCTAAGACTTGCTATTCTAAGCCTTGCTGTTGATATTCCATGTCTAAGCCCTTAGAATTAGTGACTTTTGGAGACATACCTTGTGCAATATCATGTATATCTGTGCATGAGATCATTCTTTTCAGAATCACTAAAAGAGGGGAGATATTTATAGATTTATACAGAAATACCTTTGGCAGTTGTATTTCATACCACAGAGAAAAAATAGGGCAATTTCTTTAAACCTGTTTTTCTTTTTTGGATTTTATAACTCTGAATTTTAATTTTTAGTATTTGTGGATTTTGTTAGAAATGCTTAGCCAAGAATGAAAAGAAGGAAAAATAAGGATAATGTCTCAGGTTTTGGACTGTTTTTGTAAAAGAATACTTTCAATTAATCTTCAAATTACTTTCACGTTTTGCAGGACTAAGACAAAAAGGGACATCATATAAAGGACAATCTTCTTGTTACTATTTTGGAGAATGTATGTGAAGGGGATGGGGTTTTCTTTATTAAATGGTACTTTTATTATTCTATCACTACAAAACTTAGTATTAGCAAGGTGCTTTTGAAGGTCAACACGCTGTCATGCACTTTTTTTATATTAAATAAAATCCTTGGATCACATGGGCAGTCTTATTGAGGAAAGATAGTTTGCAAAAACCATAAAGCCATTTGTGAGATATATAGTAAGGAAGACTGCTGCTTGACATCTTATTATGAAGAAATAGCTGAATTTTTGCTGATGAATCACAGTTGTACGATGTCACCTTTGCTAAGAAAAAGCTGGCCGTGTATTTGATATTGATCTGAATTTAACATTTAAAATAATTAAAAATCAGAGCACTTTCTTAAAGGGAAATGACTATACTTTAGAAGCACAATTTCTAAATAAAATAATAGCTTTATTTTCAGCCTTTGCTTTATTTCAGTGTTGCCTTTTCCTAGACTCCAAACAAGAAAAACTGAATGGTATTTTAATTGTTCTTTGCAGGTGAACTTCTCAGGAAAGGTTTTTGTTGTTTTGGGTTTTTTTTCCCTCCTTCTCTCTCCTTCAGTGTTTTGCCTTCTGGCTGTTTATCAACCTGTACCTCTTGCTTTGATGTTGTCATATTTCAGTTCTTCATTTCTCTGCTTTATTTTCCCATTTCAGAAGAATGATCAAGTTAAGGCTTCCTCTAATCTCACACCTGCCAATAAGGCTAAGGTCAGTGCAAAGCCATAGCACCAGGAAGAAAAACTTTATAGAGAAATGTTGGTATTTTTATTAATTTGACAAGTATGGGGTTTGTGTGTGCAAGTATCAAATTCAACAATATTTTTAAAAATCCCATTACTTTCTCTTTTCAGTAGAGTCTAAGTTTTTATCTAATTTATCTTGCAGTCGTGCTGGCCTCGACACAGGCGTGTGAACGGCACAATTTTTGGTGGAGTCTGTGCACCATGTACATGCTTTGGTCATGCAGAATCATGTGATGATATCACAGGAGAATGCCTGGTAAGTGCCACTGCAGGAAACTTGATGGACATGCCAACATCAATTCACTATACCTGTGCAATTGAATTAACGACCTCTGAGACCTCAAATACTCAAGGAGAAACAAGCCAGCATTTAACAGACGGGATCTTTTTGCTGAACTGTTGCTGAAGTTAAGTATCCCTTCATAGCAAGATATGGCAGCTTCTCCAGTTAAACAAAATACATTTTTTATTCACATAGGATTTATGTTTTGAAATAGAATCAATAGTATAAAGTATGGCATGTAGAAAGTAGCAAATATATCAATAGTCTTCTGTGCAAGATTTATCTCCCTCTCCCATCTGTCTCTTTCAGTGTATTCAATTTATAGTGTGTAGCAGGTAACTTTGTAAATTCTTTTCTCGTATGACAAGAAGATGTTGTTAATGGATTCCTTCATCTAAAATCCTACTAAACCTTGAAGAAACACTTAATAAATTGTACTTAAAAATTAATAAAAGTATATGATTTTGGCTAAACCTTTTTTTTTTTTTTCTTATAGGCTATGAAGATTTTATGTACTTACCTACTAACTCAGTAATTAAATGTATTATCCATAGCAAGCCTACCAGCACACCACTATTTCCAACTTGTTCAGTAGCCTTTTGGAATGGGTGAATTATGCTGAATAGACTGTTCTGATTAACTCAAGGGCATTTTTAGTTTTATATTGTCTGACATGGCATGAAGCTTGAAACAACATTTCTCATTTCATTAGTCTTGCAGAAACACAATTTGAGCCAGTGCCAGTTTAGTGTGATATCATACTCTCGGTTCCCTGCAGAATTTCAGGCAGACTTTATATTGAGCATGTTTCTAAATGTTCCTTTTTATTTCCTTAAGAAGAAGCTGCTGGGAAAAATCCAAAATGAAAATTCAGGCTTTTTTCAATGTAATTTGGCACTTAGAATTATCACTGGTCTTCCTGTTTTGCCCATACAAAATGTTTAATTGCATTGAAGTGCAAAGCAAGATATCCTTAATATGTGGATCAGTGAATTTTCAAACAGCTTTTTCATGAATAGAAGCTTAAAATGATTCTCAATTTAATTATACTGTAAGCCTTAAAGAAGTACCTAGGATGAAAAATATGTATGACATAACAGCCATGTTTTGAATCCTTCATTTATATGCAGTAAAAATATTTATCACTAGGGTAATAGGAAATAGGGTTTGTGTTTCTCGACAAAGATTAAATTTATTGCATTGATGACCATAGCTTCTGTCTATGATGCCTGTAACATCACTGTGGGATAAAATCAATTAACAGAAAAGAAAAGGAGAATCCTGTTCAAGGCATATCATAATTATTGACTGTTTTGCTTAGGGGTGCATAGCCCAATGTGAGTTCTGAGGTTGCCTGCTTCTCTGTCTTCAAATTTTATCCCTTGCACAAGTTCCTTCTTTATTTTTTTCTGTAGCACCAGCTGGATATGAGAGAAAGCTGTGTAGTTGCACACTGTTGGGCTTTTGCAGTCTTCAGCTGATGTGAACTATTGTCTGAGACAGTAGAGCTCCCCCTTCTGATGTTTCAAGGGTGCTGGTTTAAAGGTAACAGCACTGGCAAGGAAGCAGAAAATAACCAGTTGAAAATATACTTTAATCTATATGCGTTATCAAGCATTCTGTATTTTATGTGTTCTGTCTGAGCTTATACTAGATCATGCTATAAAGAAGAGGCGTACAGGGAGCTTCAAATCAGTTCTGGATTTTCTTGCAGCTTACTTTGAAAACACTGTAAGTGAAGTTAGATTGGTTAGTATCCATGCAGGCTATTAAATGCTGCTATTCAATTTGGATCATAAGCCTTTTGAAGTGAAAGAGAGAGAAGTCTGAATGCTGAAAAAGAGAAATGTTTCACATCAAAGGCATTCTTTCTACTGAGATTTACACAGCCTTTTGGCCTCCTTATTATTATTCATGGTGTTTTTTCAGTAATACAACAGACAATTTAGGCACCTAATTTACTGATATGATACTTCTTTTTGCTCTTCCTTAGCTTTGAAATGTAGTTGAAAAGCAGCCGAAATATGTTTTTTGACTCATGATAAAAGCTCAAATCATCTGCTTCGACACAGGCCTGTATAAAAAGCTCATTTTAATGCATATCTTGCAGTAACCTGCAAAGCCCTTTGATCCCCACAGCAACCGTACGGAAAGCTGCATGATACATCGTTCTCGTTACCATTGTGATATACATAACTGCTTTGGTACATAAGGCAAGTTCTAACATTCAGAAATACTCTTTTGTAGTGTTACACGCACACATTTATGGTAGCTTTAAGAAGCTGGTTAAACCTAAACCTTGTGAAGAGCAAACACATTTCAAGGTGTTTCATTCATCACAGGATACTACGTTCCCATTAGTAAGCTCAGAGAAAGCAGGTCTTTCTCCCCTAAGTTATGCTCAAATTGCTAAGTGGGCAGTCCCCGGTGGCATCCGTTTTGTATTTTATCCATTTGTGTGTAAACAGCATATACCATGTAGACCGAGGCCACTATCAGAACTAGTGGGCATGTGCTTTAGACAGTGTTCATCACAGGAGCAACAAAATGACTTCAGCTTTCTTCTTATACACAGTAACAAAATGTTAGATCCCAAGCTAAATACAATATAGGCTAGACCATGGGTGAAAATTCTGTAAAGCCTCTGCAACATCCCAACTGCAGCCATAACAACGGGAAAGGGAATTGTCCGTGTATATTCATATTCATGCTTCCAAAGATGTAATACCGTTGCCTGGTCTAGATGACCAGGGGGTATACTAAAATAGGCACCCAGGCTTAGCCTTTTGCTTTCTTTAACTAGCTGAAGCCAGCAGCGTCCCTGGTTGCCCCTGTGACAGATGTCCCGTCAAGGGCAGCAGCGTGCCAAAGGCACTCTCTTGGGCTCAGTCATGCTCCCTGATTAAAGTTTTATTTTCATCGCTAACCTTCTATTCAGACTGTTTCTTTCCATATGCCTGTACACTCAGCTGCCTATGCAGCTAAGTAGGAGTGGTTTTCGGTGTGAATTTTAGAGTTCCCTGATACTGGGCATAAAAGTGTTCATTTGGTTTCTTCCAAGGCAGGGAGAGCTGGCTTGGTAGGAAACAGTGGAAAAAGCACTCCAGGACATCATCAATAAAGTCTTTGGGCAACTAGGTCTGAGTCATATATAAAATCTGGGACAAAAATAAATGCCACAGTCTTGCTTACTCAGAGGTTGTCTAACTGAAATTTAATGGCGTTTGTAGTTAAAGAGGTCCAGAAAATTGATACATTCAAAATAGTTTGACAGCCAGTACCTGGAATTTGAAAGCATAAAGATTTGGGCATAAAATCATTTGTGACTACAAGGTCTATGGATCTATGGAACAAAGCAGTGGTTTTACCAAAACCACTAGGTGAATGTGTTGGAAGAAACTTTATTTCCAAGGGAATAAAAAGAGAGCATATATAATGTACTGAGCAGGTTATGGACAGTTAATTGATCATGATCTTTTTTACATGCAGTCTTGTGACACACAAAAAAATAACTAAATGTTCCTTCAAACAAGAAAACAGGAATTCAGAGGCTTAAGCATGTTGTAAGGAAATAGTATAATTAGATATTGCTAGAACTAGATGATGCTCAAAACTATTGCTGTACATTTGGCAAGTTTCAAACTGAGATTTAATAGGTGGATTTCAAGAAAACACAATTTTTTCATGAGTATTGATAGTTTCTTTAGAAGACCTAATAACTCACCTACTTCAGTACTTAAAGTGATCTATAAATATGGCAAATTAGAATAAAATGTGATGCATCACTGAAGGGAACATGCACATTATGTCACATCTGCATACTACATAACCCTTATTCTTTGTCCTGCAAAATCCAGACTGACTCAGGGAGAAAAGTAGAGGACCACACAAGATCGTTACTTCTCAGCTAAACTCTAACATATATGCAGTGCAACACACGCTCAGATTTTGGTACTATATGTGTGATGTTCTTTTATATTTTGTTTTTAAATTTATTGATTCATGATGAGGAAGTAAGCAGACACAGAGATCTGGATTGAGGAGAATTAGACACAGTGTGGGAATGACTGACATTAGAGTTTCAGAAAATAATTTATCAAAGAGAAGAAGGTCAGCTCTTTGTAACATGAATTGTTATCCTACAAAATGGAAGGTTTCAGGTTTTTTACTTAAAAAAAGCAGAAGCTGCAAATACCACTCTGTAAGAGATGTGTAGCTTTAAAATAGTGTGTTAGCTTCTTTCACTTTAATAACATCCTTGACATATAAGCTGTTCATATTCTTCAAAAACATTAAGATATGTCTGAGGCTATTTAAAGCTAAACTTAACACAAAAGAAAAATCCATTATTTTTCAGAAAAAGTACAAATAATTTGACATGATGCCTTGAAAAAGTTGAATTGCAAAGGATTTTTCTTTTGAAACACTTAAATTTTTTTTGTCACGTCTTCTTTTAAAAGCATATCTTAACGTTCCCAGCTACTTTTTCAGTATGGCTGGTAGCTTCTTTTTGAATGACAGCACTTGAACTAACAATCAAATGAACTTAAATGACCTAATGAAGCAGAATTTAACCCAGTTGATGGTTGTAAAGCCATAATTTTATTTGACTAAGAGTCTCAATAGTTGGTATTACCTCACAATCTATAAATACGTAAAAATATGATATTGTGACTGATGCTTTCATTGGAAAGGTATGCTGATTGTTTACACAGGCAGTAATAATGCACCCTTTAAAATAGCAAACAGCATTTCTGGAGATGGATGCTTTTGACTCCAATGCACTCATGACTGAAATGGGTGCTTTTTTAGCTGCCCAGATGTGTGGTGCTGGCTATGCAGACCACAATGCAAAAAAAACACCTTTGTACAAATCATTGCAATCCTGCAAAGCTGTGAAGAAGAAATCAGTGTTCCCTATAATAGTGCGATTTTCATCCTTTATTGAGGATACATATGAAGCACTGATTATGACAGCTGTTCTCAACCAGCAGCAGAAAAACAGAATCTATCTTGCAGACCTCTTACAATCCTGTTGAGAGGATAGGCTAGGTGAATGGCCTTCAAGAACTTTTCATGTGTAAGATCTCTAATTGTGAATTTGTACTTTTCATCTTCTGTTTAGGACTGCCAACACAACACAGGTGGTTCGTATTGTGATAGGTGTCTTCCCGGCTTCTATGGTGATCCTACTAAAGGGACAGCTGAAGACTGCCAGTTGTGTGCTTGCCCTCTCAATATACCTTCTAACAAGTAAGATTTGTATTTATTGCCTATTAAGACTTTTTCACTTAGTAAGTTGCATAACTTTTTAATTTATACTTTTCCATGTACACTCAGGATTTTTTGCATTTTAATCACATAATATATTCTGCAAGATAAACTTTTAGTCTCTTTACAGTTGTTCAGAATGCTTAGCTTCACAGAGAGGCAAAGCTATAGACAAAAACTGGATGAGACCAGGCTAGAAAGAACAACACAGAATTTGGATGACTGCTCTTTGAATCAATAACTACCATTTGTTTTTTCTGTCCTCCTTAAGAGTAGTTGTTTCTAGTTTTAAAGCTGATTTTACATATTTAACAAGTGGAGTTTTTTAATAATTGAATTTAAAATAATTTAATGTTGATCGGATAAAATAGTGATTTATTTTTGCTTTTAATTTTCCTTTTCTTCCAGTCAACATTCGGTGATAATGTTGATTCGTTTGGAGTCCAAATGCAACCTTAGATCTTGCGAGTGAAAGTATTTTGTCAGTGTATCTCAGAATAATCACTATGAATTTTTTTATTAGTTAAAAATAATAGTGAAGTTAATCAAAACTCTGATCTAAGAAGAAATGCTTCCTTCATTACAAAAGCTTGTCTGTGCTACTTGCTACCTACAATTTAATAGACCAAGTGGCTTGAACATTTTTTCATTGGTTTTGTCCCAGTCAGTACCTGGAAAATAACAATATCAAAATGATTTGATATGATGTAGTTGAAGAAAACTGTTCTGAATCTTGTCTGGTTAGCTTTTCTTGTGCATATATATATTTAAAAAAAAAAAAAAAAGAAAAAAGGAAATTACATGTATCTGTTTGAATTAGTGCATTTGGTTTACGCTATGCAGTCTGGCTTCAGAGAAAAGGAGCCCTGGTGCAAGTAGCACCTGTCCAGATTACACAGAATAGCTGCTGTGGTACAACACGTACAATAATTGTTCAAGAAGACTTGGAGCTGTTGGGTATGTGTATGACATGTTTGCAGTGCTAACTAATGACTGCCCAAATTCCAGCCACAAGTTGGATGTGCCTCCCTTCTGACAAGAATCACTGGTAGTCCACAGAAGCATTTCAGAAGGATCCCATCCCAAGCTCCTCGCAGAGCTTAAAAGTTTTAAGTGGCTCTAGGAGCTGATAAATCCCCTGGAGATTTTTTTGTTGGTGGTGGGTTTTTTGGGTTTGTTTATTTTTCTCCTTTCAGCCCTACATCTTCTGTTTCACCCCCTTCTTCCCAAAACAGACGTCAGATTCTATCAATGAAATGCACTTTACTGTTTAAGAGTGTGAAGAGTACTTAGGGTTTGCAGGGCAAAACATGTGGCTACCACCCATACAAAGAGGGAGCTCTGCCAGATGCAAGTAAAGAAGAGAACATCATCTGAATGGCAGTGTGCCAACATAAGGCACAGATGACCCAGATTTGGTCTTGAGCAGCTTAGGCTCACGCTGTTGCCTACAGTGGCATTGTGTCCTGTTAAAATTGCACAGATCGGGGCAGGAATAATCTATGTACTTATTAGCAGAAATTCCAGGGGAATGTAGAATGGGAGCCCACCTTCCTTCTTATCACAGCTCTTCAGTTGGTTTTAATATATATACATGGGTTTATTATGTCTGCTGCACAGGCATGGTTCCGTTGATGTCCTCATTGCTTTCACATGTTTAGTATTTCCTTGCGTAGTTAATTAATTCTCTTCCTGTTGTTTGACAACACTGTACTGACAAAGCAGGAAAACAGTATCACATTTATATCTTGTGCAGGTGTGCAACATACCAAGTCAAATAGATTGACTTTAGGTTTTTACTGGCAAAATGCCTGGAGACCTTTATTACATATTCATTGGAGTTCTGGCTGCTTTACTTTCTTTTTTTGAAATTGAATGGGAGAGTCTCCTTTTTAATGTTTAGTTGTCTTGAAAAATATAGGTACGAAATAAACACAGAATATAAATGTTTCTGAATGGTGAAATTGAGGGAATCCTGAACCCTACAAAGTTTAGACCAGCACTAGAATTGTGCAATAGCTTCTTAGTTCTAAAATGGACAAAAGCAAAGCTGTGAACAACATCTTCAAGATTTGCAGAACTCATTGTAAGGCTCAACATCTCATGACTTTAGAATTCTAGATCGATTATTAAGTTCATTTATGAGGAAAAGGAAGAGGTTGTTAAAGATCTAGTGTGTTATCTGAAGGCTGTTAAAAGACTCTTTTTTCTTTCTACTTAGTTGGCAATGAGTTTGGTGTGCTAGCTGTAATATATGTATACAATTCAGATACATTTACACATCTTTCACATGAAAAATAAAGACATTTCTACCAAACTCATGTCACTGTACAGATGTAGTATATGTCATGTTATTTCTAAATAACCTAACAATTGACTAATTTAAGTACAAATGATTATAAATAGCTCTAGTATTTAATTCCTAACATGGCATGACAAGGCATCTGTAGGCATCTAAGCTTAATACTAAGTTCCTGGTTCACAGATAATACTGTCCGTGTAATGAACCTCTGAGATATATTTCTATTAAGAAATCAGTTTTGTCTTTTATGGAGTGTTTTATTTCCCTATGGTGCTCATAATGGTTCCCATCACTGTTTTCACAGCACCTGAATCTTTTTCTTTGCAATGCCACATAAGGTGGAGGAGAACTGTTCTATGCATTTTAGAAATGTGGTGGGGATGGTGTTGTTCTGTAGTTAACTTAAGCTGATTTAACTGCTGCTCATTCCCTCTTCTGTTTCCTAATAGCAGCAGTTTCCATATGCAATCATAGAAGCTAATCATAAAACTGCCTTCTGAAGCACTACAGTGATAAGTGACTTGCCACATGTCAGAAAAGAATGCTTGGCCGAATCAGGAAACTAAAATTGTCTAAGCTTGTTTTCTAGATCCTGGGCTATATTTGTACTTATACAATGCAGATGAGATCAATACCTGTATTATAAATGGCATTTGTAATACATTCTTGACTTCTTATTTATTCTCCTTAGTACATCACCCTTGCAAACTATTCTAACATTCTTAGTCTTTAAGGAGTTTCAAATAAACTGGTGTTTGGGTTTTTTTCATAGAAATTATTAGACATACTACTACATAATTCCTTCTACCAAATGTAGATGTCTGGTATAATTATTGCTTTTCTTTTGAAGTGGAGATAAGTTTAATATGGGTAATGAAGATCCTGACAGGAATGTTTTATCACTGGAAATGGGAGATAAAAGATATCTCACTCAGCCTGGGAAGGTCACAAGTAAACTCACAGTGTGTGAACTAGGAATTTGGGTTGGTGTCAGGAGTTTAATATTTTCTTGGAGAATTAACTAAAATCACAAGCTTATTTCCAATATATGTTTTCTATAATATACTTGTAAGCCTTTAAGAAGCCCCGTCTCCCAACATAGACCTATCACATACATGCCCATACTGTGTATTCATACTTGTCCCATGTCCTGACTGGTATTCATGTTTATTATGTAAAAACTGAAAAGAGTGATGATAAATCAAGAGGGACTAAGATTTTTGAAGCTTGTTTTGACAGATCAATACACACTGTTTATTAGTATTTATCACTAGTGAGTCATAAGATTCTAAATAATCAGGAAGATAAACTCTTCTTTTCCCATGCTGCTATCATGTATTTCCTTTATAGTATGCAGATGGGAATTTCTTAATATATTAATGTTTAGTGTTGAGATGTGGACTGACTATAAAGTCTGAGAAAGGATCAAAGGCTGCTAGGTCTGAGCATAACCCTTAGAACACGGAAATTCTGCTATTCATTATTATTGCTTAGTGATGATAAGTACTTAATTATTATTATTATTATTATTATCTCTTAAATGTATGCACTTAGATTCAGAGCTCTTGATGGAACTGTGGTACAGTCAATCTTGTGCAATGCTATGATGAGCTGTGATAGCATCTTCACAAAGTTTCCCATGTAGCTCTTAGAAAGAGTGAGGTTGGGCCTGACAAGCAGGATCTTATTTGAAATAAATCAGGTGCTGCTGATTAGATTCAATGATGTGTGCCTCTGACAGAAATTGCTTTCATTGCTATTTAAAAATAAAATGAACAATTATTGTTTCTTCAACTGGGTCCTCATGCGTTTGTGAATCTATTCTTAACTGAATGACATTGCAAAATAACACAAACATAATCCTTATGGGAGAGAGGAAAATCCCAGTGCCTGTCTATGTTTACTGGACCTCACCTTCACGCATTTTTCTTACTGATCTCTTACGTCTGCGGGATAACTTGCCCTATGACAGACAAGGTATTTATAAATTAAAATAATCTATAACAGAAACAGAATAAAGAGTAACTAAGGTTATAGGGATGGCTACTGAGAAGTGGGTCCAGTCACCAGCAGTTAATCACATTACATGAACCTAATTAAGCTTTTCTGTCTTCCCGGTGCCTATTATTTTCCAGAAACGTTCATCATATATCCTGCTTTAATTTATCTGAAGTCAGATTATGTCTGTCTGTTATTATTGTAGCATAAATTTTTACCTTGAATATACCTTCCTTCTGATGTCTTTGTCAAAGCAATTATATTCCTTCTCAACTTCTATTTTCCTAGGTTAGAAAAGCTAAGTTTAGTGTGTTCTTTCCAGAAAGATGCTTTGTTTTCCTGTTGTGAAGAGTCATCCCACTATGCATCTGCTCCCATTATTTCTTTTTTTTTTTTTTTCTTTTTCTATTTTTCTATTTGGTTTACCAGAACTGGTTACGATTATTTAGATGAGGCCCTATAAAGGTGCACTTATGTCTCTGTCTCTAATTATCCCCAAATGACAGAAGAACAGGTTGCCTCTTCTTCTGTTTAGTGTCTTTTAGAGTGTCAGGAGGTTTCCTCACGAAATGTGTTCAGGGAGGAAGATTATGAGAAGCAAAATGCTAAACAGTGAGGAAGCACAGTTCAGAGTTAAACACGGGCATCGAGAGGTGGAGCTTGCAAATGCCAACAGTATCCTTATTTATTTATTAAAAAAAAAAAAAAAGTTTAATGTAAGTAGAGCATAGCTTTCTACTCTGCAAGCTATTCTTAAACTTCAGTATGCCTGTCTGTCCCGTAGCTTGAGGTCATTGGCACGCAATTTACTCAAATGCACTCTCTGGGAAGCTTCCCCAAATATTTCCCTTTTTGCCCCTCCCCTTTCTTGTTCACTGGATTCCTTTCACAGCCGATTATACACGAAGTTAACTGAGCTTTCAAATCAGTTGTCCTTCAGAAAGATTTATATAGGGGCCACATTATGGCATAGATTGTTTTGCCAGGCCCTCGGGGGCACAAACAAACAGCTGTACATTCCTGCCTTTTTAATGGTATCCAGACCACTCGGTGGCAGGCTCAGGTCCCGTAATAACAGGCTATTGGGATGCTGCCATCCGTTACTCTATATTCAGTGTCGCAGAAATAGCAGAGTCATTCCAAATTCAATTTGCTGGAGTCAAACTTAAGCCCCATGTCCTAGAGCAGAATCACTTTTCCTGGGCACGGTTTTGCAGATTAACGATCTCTGAAGTGGGAAGAGAGTTATGCTGCTAACCATCTTTTCCTTGTGTTTTTTCCTTGTCCCTCTTCTAACCCAATATCAACAACACAGCTTTAGCCCGACATGCCATTTTGACCGAAGTCGTGGATTAATGTGCGATGAATGTCCAGCTGGGTACGTGGGACCACGCTGTGAAAGGTAAGCGAGCACCATGCTCTTAACCACATGAGATCTGAAACAAAAGTGTTGATCACATGGAACTGTTCTACCTTTTTATTAACTTCCCCTTCTCATCCTCATTCCTGTGTTCTGAAACTCACTGAAGAAATTCCTGTGCATCTTCCTCTGATATTGTGTCCATGCATTTGTGTATTTTTTTATTACTTGTTTTATTACTTTATGGTAAAGTGCAAAGCTTCCATGAAGAATTTGCTGAGGAGTAAGAGTCTTTTTTAAAAATGATTCTTCTAGCTTTTCTGTCATTCTTCTGAGGTTTTTATAATTATTTTGTCTCTTTTGTCATTTGCATGTTTAGGGCACAGTTAATCAAATACACAATAAATTACTGATGCCTCTTTGAGAGAAATTAATATGCAGTAAAAATACAGCTCTTCTTATAAGTTATTTGTTGATTTTAATGATTTTTTAAAAGAATATTTTACATTCTTGTTGCTTCTAGTTTCCCATTGCAGTCTTTATTTAACAAGTAGAAAAAGCTAGGCTTTAACAACAACAACAACAAAAATTTTTGTCAAATACATAGAAAAGCTCAATATATATTTCTTACACTTACTGCTACCTATACAAAAAAAAAAAAAATTAAAAAAATATGTCTGGTCTGTCTTTGCCTATTACAGGTCTGAGTGACATGTTAGTACTGAGAGAGGAAATTCTCTCCCCTTCTTATACCCTGTTATCTGAAAGGGTCACATGGAGAATCTAAATGAAACAGGAGGCTAGTGTGAGTGCTGGTGCTAAGCTCCCAGGAACCCCCTTCCACAGGAGGTGAGACCAGACCGCAGACAAGGAATATCATCCTTGTGTCTGCACGCCTCCAGTCCCTTGGGATTTCACATGGATGGAACAGCTTTCAAAAGCAGCAACTGTGCCAGGGGACCTCTGCTAGTTGTTTGGAGGTCATGGTGAATCAGCATTGGCTTTGGCTCCATGATCCCAGTCCCCTGTGACCCTGCAAATGACACTTTTTTAAGAAGGGCTGGGAGAGCCAGATCACTGTCTCTAACACCTGACTAGACAGTTATGGGGCATGGAAACATGGCACGTCTGTTTCTTGTAGGCTTTTGCCATTTGGCACTTTCCTGAGCTGTTTGCAGCATTCTCCAATGTAAACCCTAAAAAAAGATAAGGCCTCTGAACGGAGAATTACAATATTCAGGCTGGGAAAAGTAGGAATGAACCAAGAGGAAGAGCCAACCATGAAAGCAGGAACCTGACCACATGCTGCAAATCACCCTCTAGTCTTTTCTTTACGATTTACATTTACAACTACTTCCTTTTAAATCCCCTGTTGTGTTCTCTCTGTCCTAAAGTGAGAGTGCAGGCTGTCACCTGTTTCTTCCCATCATCAGTGAGTCTCCTCCTGCTGTGTGCTATTTCTGCCTGTCTTTTCCTGTCTGTCTTGGAAGTCATCACCTTCTTTCAGCTAGTGGGCTGTGAAGTTAATGACGATGGGAATAAATCACATCGAGAGCACTTTGGTGGCAGTTTGTCAATGCAGGGTCATTGACAGCTTCCATTAGCAACAAGTGCTATTTCTGAGTGGAGCACAGGCTGTAGATGCAGTAGGACAGATTCGGAATAAGTGGCAGGCTTGGATTTTAACCTGATTTCTGAAGGAAACAAGGCTAGTGTCATCTTTTTGTGCATGCCTGTCTGTCTGTCTGCCCGCAAAGACATTTGAACTTGTAGGTCAATTTCAACGGAATTTGACAGAAGGGTAGGAGCTCTCAGTAATTGTTGCTGAAGGTTTTGTGAAAAGAAATGGCTGAATAGGGGTTACTAGATCAGGATATGTCATAGCTAAGGGGGAGAACACTGTGTGAACTCACACCTGATTAAACAGCAGAGAATACATGAGAGGGAGAATGAAAGAGACACAGAGAGATTATTAAATGTTCTGCCTGTAAGAAAACTTTCACAGGGCAAGGAAAAAGCACTGCTGTAGCCTGAGGGATTACTCCCTGCTGAATAGTAACATCCTGCAGCAAATAATCAGCCCTTAGCCTTGTAACCATGAGATATAAATCCATTGGAAATTAGGCCGTTAAATCCAATGCTGATAGAACTATTTGCTTTTCATTGTAACAAGTTGCTTGGAAGTGCCTGCAGTTGTCAATAATGATGAACAGGAGAAAGCCTGTTGCCTTTTGCTATTAATAGTGATTGTATAATTGCTAAAAGAGTTTATGTGAAATTCTCTTTCATTTTAGCAACAGTAAAGTGGCAAGTGATCTGAGCCACATGATTCTTTAACTGAACAGTCCTAAATTATCATGAAGTGAGCATACTCAGTACTATACTTATTTGGACTCCAAAATAATCTTCTACCTGCTAGGGAAATAAGATCTTTTATTTACTTATATGTATATGTATATTTTACACCTGAGTTGTCAAATGTCAAAAAAAAAAAATGCTGCTTCCGTCACTTGAACTCTTCAGGAAAATGTTGCCAAAAATTGCTCAATGTTCTGAGGAGTCCAGCTCATAACACCATCAAAATAATTGCAGATATAAACTCTGTTGGAGTTACCACATATCTATAATTGTGGAGAGAACCTAGCTTCCCCGTTTAATTATTTTCCCCAGCAAATTAGACTTACGCTTACTCCTTTGCTTGCTTTCTCAAGCAAGGGTTTATGAGAATGTCACAAAGCTGTCTTTTGAACCCTGCACATTTACAGGATGATGTTTTGCATTTTCCAGCTACACAGTCTTGATACAGACAAGAGGACACAGTTTTAGGGAAAGAAAGGAAAACGTGTGAGAGTCTAGCTCTCCTGTAGCACTCCTTCATTTATGAATATGGTTCCAGTGACCATTTCCTCCTAGAAGGGCAGATGAGAGGTCAGTATAACTTAAGTGAGAGGAGAAAGGTGAGCTGGGTTGTGTCCTTCCTGCCCCCATTCTTCAGGTCTAGCACAGATGTTGCCAGCCACAGTCCCTTGTGAGTCCCTTGGCTTCAACCTGCTGTTCCTTCTAGCTAATATAATTCTTTTCTCTGGTGGCAGAAGTACAAGTCTGTATTGCAGTGCTGATGGGAAAAGGGTCAAATGTTCAGGAGATTTGATACAACAAATGTGTTACGCAGGATTGTTTACAGCTTTCAAAGTAGGCACTCTGACATTAGAAAATGCAAGATTTATGGTTTGTCATACAAGAATAACATCTGTGTTGTGCACCTGACTTGGGATTTTTAAACGCTGTGTTCACAAGTTGTTTCTCCACAAGGCTTTAGCCCAATTTTGTACACAGGTTGAGTGCACATCAGCTTCAAAGCAACTGTAAAAATAGTGTTTCCAGGCTTTAAATTGTTTGGACTTACAGCCTAAATTAGTTCTATCTCAAAGTATTGTTTTGTTTTGTTTTTCCAGTAAATAGAAAGAAACATATACGATAGACCTGTGTTTGTGTGCATGGATATGTATATACACAGCACCATATAAGCTTCTATGAAGAAAATTAGCTCCATCCTAGCCAGATCTGGTACACATACATACATACACATATATTTATCTAGTAGTCCTGTATTTGGCACCAGTTATGCCAAATAAAAGCAAATGGTGTCAGTCACAGACACATCTGCATTTGAGAGTAAAGGTGGGCATAAAGGAAGAAAGAAAAATATGGAAACAGCCTTTCTTCACTGCTTTTACTCCTGGTTTTGTTTATTTTTTTCATCTCAGAGGTGTTGTGTTGTACTTAGTGGTCATTTATTTAGATATGTACTTTGTGTAATACATAAATGTGTTTTTTCATGCCACATACATTATTTTTTTTTAATACAAACCTTGCCAAACATGTAATACTTAGAATCTGAGAAGAGTAACTGAGGTAGAAATGTCCTTAAGGGAATAAAGATGGAATTAGTGAATTAATCTTCCCCTGCAAGAAGTGTGAGGAAAAGTGGAGGAATTTACACATAGGTCTATGCACACAGTTTTCTTTTAAGCTTAACTGGTTTACCCCTGCTTTCATGATCATCTTGAATCTGGATTTGAGGTTATGTATTTATGTAAGTAAAACATAGCTATGTGATGGTAGTGGGCTTTGCCAATTTTAATTAGCAAAGTCTAAAGTGATGAGAATACAAAGAGTTATCAAGGTCTCCTGCTATTAATAGAAGGAAATTATTAGCAGTGCATTTCTCAGAAATCTCTGGAGTATTTTTTCTCTGTGAAGTGTTTGGTAAGTTTCTGTGAATGCTATCAGATACAGAACTAACCCCTAAACGAAACAGGGAAATGAATGCACGTTAACTGAAATCAAATAGTTAGTACTACCAGAAGATACAGATTTATGACAAATGTGCCAGTAGTAAGTGAGAAAGAACTCAGCAAAGCATGGACGAACTTCATGCATCATCCATTTCAGGTAAAAGAAGATAACTGTATAAATTATGCAGTTATTCTTTGGCTTTGATAAAACATGGCTATTAACTGTAACATGTATTGAGACATTCCTGGCCTTTGTAACTGAGATATCGTCGCTGAAAAAAAGCCAACTTGTTTTGACAAAAGTAAGCTAAAAATCAGTCTTTTGTGATTGCTAAGATATCCTCCATACGAGGAAAAAAATATCTATTTCTTTGCAGGCAATACAAGGAGGTAGAATACGTGTCTGCATTCGTGACAGGTTCTGCAAATAAAATGCCCAAATTATTCTAATGACAAGATTTTGATGCATTGTTGCTATGAGGAGATAATTGTAAGAAATGGCTGTGCCAAAGGAGTAAAGCACAGTGGGCTAGGTTGTGAAAATTTTACTCGTATTCTTGACTGCTTAGATGCACCCAAACCGCTGGACTATTTATACATATTTATTCATCTACAGTCTGCATTGTGGGTATTGTTAGAGAATGGAAAAAATCCTATTTTGTGTAATATGTTACTGCAAAAAAATGTTCAGTTAGATCCAACTATGATTTCCTACTTAGTCATCTTTGCTAATGTTCTTGAATAATATTTAAGTGTTTAGATGGCTTTGTTTAGGATGCAGTTGGGAACTTCATGAGATATTCTGGATGCAAGGAAAAAGATGAACTTGATGAGCGTAAAGGGACAAGAGTGAAGGCACAGTGGAGCTCTGCATTCCTGAATCAGGATGGTATGCAAAAATCCTTGCTCGACCAGACCATCCAATACTATTACAACGCAGAGAGGATACCTCTGTACTTTAGAACTGCATTCAAACCAACTTTAAAATACTAGGAAACATTAATTTATGTGATTTGTTTTAGATCCTTTCTGTTTTCTTCATACTAATTGGAGTTCATCTGAGATGCACGTTAATAACTTAATGAGCTTGAACTGGGCAATTTTTCTTCTTTCCCTGTCTACAAGTAGCTCTTATTGTGAAGTGGGAGCAAATGTAATAGAAAGAGAAACCAGACCAGAATATAAATAGGAAATAGGCTGTGAGGCAAGCAGAAATTTGCTTTAAATACACCCTCATGTTAGGTCAGATTCACTAACCTGTTTTACATGGTACTCACAGGAAATTGCTGATGGGCAAGGTGGAAAAGAAGGTGATATTTTTAAGCATCTCTGTTAGAATCTGAAAGGTATAGTAAACACCAACATAGTTCCTGTGATAATGAACCGTCTTTTGTTACCTGCCTATACTCAGAGATTAGCAATCCATTAATTAAACAAATCTTACCATGCAGGCAAACAAATTTATGTGTGTAATACTTTCTAAACTGAACAAGTTTTTAAGGTAGAAGAAAAAAATCATCAAGCTTGCTGGTAAATGAGTACGGAACATCTAGGCATGATGTGCTGAAATACAAAGCCTATCTAACATGGACCTGAATTCCTCTAGTGTGCCAACAGACAGATTTCTTATTATGCTTTGTCTCGTCTTCAGTGCCAGTGACAAGATTTTTCTCCCACTGAAATCTAATTACTAGCAGAACTGGCAGGATTTCAGCTGGTACTGTATCTACAGTGCTGTTAAAAAGGAGAAGGAGGGAGAGAGGAAAAAGACGCTTAGGAAATACTTGAAAGAAGATCAAATCATTTTTGGTGATTAGTGAGGCAACAAAATGAAATATTTCTAATAAGAGGATTGCTTAAGAGTCCTAACTGGTGGTGTCTTTTACCTTAGGTGTGCAGAAGGCTATTTTGGACAACCTCTAATACCAGGGGGATCGTGCCAGCCGTGCCCGTGTAATGACAACCTTGACTTCTCCATTCCTGGCAGCTGTGACAGCTTGTCTGGTGCTTGCCTGATATGCAAGCCAGGTACAACAGGCCAATATTGTGAGAGGTGTGCTGATGGATATTTTGGTGATGCTCTTGATGCAAGGAACTGTCAACGTAAGTCATGAACTTTTACTGCTGCTGACAGTATTGATCTATCCTACAGCTGTGTTCCTGAGAGGGAGACTGTGCCTCTGTATGTGTGAGCTGGAGAATGATACGGTGTACTTACACCGCTAGTTATAATAGTGTTTTACTTGCATCTGCATCTGGAAAGGGAGGCTTCAAAGTAAATAGAAAGAAGACCCTATTAAAAAACTTCCCGCTGTACCTGAAGCAGTAATGAAGTAGAAATGGAAAAAACCTGGGAGAGTGGAGCATTGCATGGATGCAAAAGGTTATACTAAATGTCAGATCTACAAAAATAACTGCAAATAAATGAAAATGATTCACTAAGAATTCTATAAAGCATCCAGGGAAATCCCATTAACTAGTAAGACTGGTGCTGAAAGTGGTGTTTCAGTTCCTGTAGGGTCCAAGCCTGACAGTCCTTGTGACCTCCGTCCCACCTACATGACTGCAGTAAGTACTGGGAGCTGCTGCCTTTTACAGGGCAAGATTCTTCTGCTTCCTGCAAAGCAGAGTCTGAAATCTCCTGACAAATTTTCTAAGGTGCTCTGGATGAAGATACCTGGCATTGCAACAAGCTACCACTTCTCAGCTAGCGGTGGCATGTTGTTAAGTATGGGCCCCAGTTCATTCTTCCCCATAGTGACTGCACAAAATTACAGAGGGCAGATGGAAGACTTGGTAGGAATGGGAGCTTTTGCTTCTGCAGGAGGCAGTGGTGCTCTCTGAGCGGTTGCTGGGACAATTCAGAATGCAGCTATTAGGCAGAACAAATGCTTTTAGCTTAAAAACATCTTTCACATACCCTTCCACCCCATTCTGAGGAATGGAATACAACAGGTTTACAATCTTTCCTGAAAGAGCAGCGCACTTTATTTCACCATCACAAGGATTTAATCCTTTTTGATTTGTTGGAATAAACTCAAAGCAACTCCGTTGAGTACAAAGGTGTTATATTAGGATAAAAATATGCAAGTAAAAGAGCTGGGCCATTATTTTCTCAATGTGTATGTAGGAACACAGTGACCACTTCTGCAGTATGTGTTGCAAGCATGAAAATCTGAGCCACTGGCATCCAGTTCCAGGATTTGCTCTCTGAATGGCTTGCAGTTCAACAGTGGCAGTACTATGTTCTGTTGGACCACCTAAGACTGCGTGGGAGCCAGTGAGTTGCAGAACATCATCAGGTCTCTCAGCTAAGACTAATAAATATAGATAGCCGTGAAGACATATACCTGTGTTAATTCTTCCTGTACCTACTTTATACAATGCTGGATAAAAGTTGGACAAGCACATATATTCTTTGCATGAGTTAATAAACAGTTCATGATGAATGATGTCATGTAAGTTACAGTGTTAAGTGTGTAATGTGATTTTAAAAGGATCATAGCTCCCAGTAGCTTGTCAGCATTCCTGAGGCACTGAGAGGGCTGTTGCTTTGAATGTTTCTACAGTAGTAGCAGCTGCATGGGAAAGAGACGTAATATGAGAACAGTTCAGAAAACATACAATTAAAAAAATATTAAAAATAAATATATATTTAACGTAGAATTACAAGTTTGCTTTTGTTGTTAGTATCACTGACAAGGAGAACTCCCTAATGTATTCATAGCCTTGTGCTCACAGTTACCTTGTATTCATCTACTCTCCGTCTTTTATGTGGGTTTTCTTTTTTGCATATGATTTTTCTATTTCCTTTGCAGACTTCCATGAAGTTTGCCCTGCAGCTACAATATCAGAGGGACTGTGCCTTTACTTTGTTGCTTTCAATTTCATTCCTTATTAAAAAGCCAAATCCAAGAGCATTGCAAAGCATGAATTTTGCTTTCAAATTATTGTTGGAAATGTTTCTTGCTCTTTTTCAGTACAGTGCAGTTATCATGTGCATTAACTGTTTCAAATGACAGTACAACTTTATATCACTATAGCATCTCTGAGTTTCTTGGTGTATCTGTATAAAATAATAAATCTAAGAACACTGAGTAAATGTCCTCGGCTTATTTGATTTGACTCTAGTAGGTTGGTTTTTGGTGTGAAACAGCACAATGTTCCGAAGCAAATACCTGGAGATCGTGCTGATGGTAATAGAGCTATGTGACATGAGATGATTTAAAGCAGATATTCAAGTCTGCCTATGTGCCAGTGCATAGGTACTACTGTTGGAGGTGAATAAGTGTGTAGGTCGGTTATAAATACACACATATAAATATTTATACAAATCAAGAGAGAATGAGAAGGTCTTGACTAGTGTCATTTGGGGAGAAAGTAAGGCAAACTTCTCTGACAGTAGTATTGTATAATAGCAACCATTTTGAGGTAGCTAACTTTCCCAGTAGAGGTAAATGAATGGGAAGGCTTCAGGTGAGATAACTGCAATTTCTCACATTGAGTAGCAGTTTAGTAGATGAATAGCCCTGACTGTATGTTTCTTCTTTATGTATGTACTGCTAGAGCCAAGAAAAGCAATCAAAGTCTTGACTTCCAAATTCTGCCTTACCACTGTACTGCACTCAGTCATCTGAGGCTGAGTTAAGAATACATCGTATGCTGTTTGCGGTAATATATAATATAAATAAGACAAACTCATCTGTTTATAAAATCAGTGTAAATTTTCTTTTTTTGATTCTTGTGGTGTCATATCCCTGATAAGTAAAACGATTCAAGTAAGACTTTATTTTTTGAGGTCGTTATAAAAACGGTGGTGAAACACTGTTAATTTGCTTTGAGAGTTGTGGTTTTGTGAGTCTGGGCTTACGCATCATCTTTCATTGCTGACCATTTTAATTAGAAATATACTGAAAATGAATATATGTAATACTCATCTTTGTGTATATTTTGGAGTGTCAGCAGTTTTAAAATATAAATAGTATGGCAGAGAGCTGTGTACAGGATGAAAGGTAAATTATGGATTCAGTGTTGAAAAATGAGAGTAAAAGGAAAGAGAAGTGATGTTAATTACAGCAGAAGTGTTTTTAAATGTTTACATTTTAAAAATAAATAGCAAAACAGAAAGAGATCAAAACCTGTGAAGGTGTTCCCAGACTGATGAGAGAGCCCAATGTATTTTTGCTAATTATTCCTGAATATAAGTAATCTTCGCAAACATTTGAGAAATAAGGCAGTGCAAAAACTGGCAAGTGATAAAGTCACATTTAAAAGAAGCAACTTCTGCAGAATACCTCGAAAGCAGGGAGAAAAACAGAAAATAATTCTTTCTATTTACAGTATAGCAAGTTCAGTAAAGTAATGAGGAAGATCTTGTAATAGTCTATATATAGAAAAAAATATAACCGCTTTGTCTCAAATGGCACCTTGTGACATGCAAGTATGTGACCACCATGTGTTCACTGTTTGGACTTTTAAAGTGTTTCTTAAAATGAAGCTGTCATGTTGAGAAAAAGACCAACACATGCAGTTAGGGCACTACAGGAAGACAAAATGTGGATTGGAGCGCTGGTGTACAGAGTACATTGATAATCAGCATAAACATGTGGTTTCATTCCCCTCTGAGAAGAAAAAGGATGTGCAGGAACCAGCTCACGCTGATGGAATTGATGTCTGCATGGTCGTAGTCCCTGTGACACCCTATCACATCCTTCTTCTCTATTGTGGGTGCCAAAGGGATTGTTTCCCTAATCTCTGCATGCCAAAAGAATTGTGGTCAAAAAAACATAAAGGGTGATAGAAAGCTTCCCAAAAATTTCTTTTCTTCTAAAATGTGAGAATTTAGAAGAGAAAAGCGTTGTTATTTTCCTCAAGGCACAGCAGTTCCTTTTCATTGCCATTTTAAATCCTGAAGAGAGCGTTCTGCTGAATTAGGCTGCTCAGTTGGGTTATGTTTTGTCTGGGAACTGTGGTACTGTTGCTGAGGCAGAGATCCCAGAAAGTCATGGAAGCAGTTAATCCTTTGTCTCTTTTTCATCCATACTCCTGGATGCTGCCCGTGTGGAGGAGCTCTTGTGGGGCTGAGGAGGTTACTGTCCCCATATCAAGGTCCATGGAGGTGACCTTCTGGGTCCTCAGCCTGTCAACATCTCCTCCCTGCCGCATTATCATGGACTGGGCTCCAGGGTAGCAGGACGAGCAGGCGGAGCAGTAGTACTCCCACTGCCATAGCTAAATCCCATGTGCACCCTCTATAAGGGTCTGTAACCTTTTATTTTTTAAAAAAATCTCAGTGTCGCACTGCCTCCTCCGATTTTTGGAGCATTTACTTGATAATGTGCCTTAAACATCCTGTTTTGATCCAAGAGGAGGTTATAAAACAATTTATTTATGAACTTGAGGCAAAATTTCTCACTGCAATAATTTGGAGCAAAATTCCACATTAATATGGGTAGGTTCATGTCTGTTGTCAGCATATAGGAGTGACACCTTCCTGCTTTGGTCAGCCCTTCCTAGATTTCTCAGGGTGGCAAGAGCTTCTGGAAACACATTAACAGCTCCTTCTTCTTCCTCTGCAGCCTGTCACTGTCACATCAATGGCTCCTTCTCAGAGATCTGTGACTCTCGGACAGGCCAGTGCGAGTGTAAAGCCAACGTGATTGGGCGCCGGTGTGATGTCTGCAAGGTGAGTGACAAGAAACAATGTTTTCTTTCAGGTTTCTTCCCTTTTTGTCATGACTGAATATCTTTGATTTTTGATAGTTTTCCTTTTTTGCTCGTTTTTAATTTCAAGAACATATATGGGTTGTTCTTATGTACAGAAGGGTAAAATAGATGTTTTTAAAATGTTTTCTAAAGGTTTTACTAGAACAAAACACAATGCTGCATTTGCATGCAGTGAATATATTTGAAGCCTCGCTGTACATATAAGTACATTTTTATATATGGTATATAGACTTTATATCGTGAATGTTTGATATAAATAAATTAAGCTAAAAATATTGCAGCTCTGGGAAATCGTCCCTCTATGAAGAAAGTTGCTAAATGTCTGATAGTATGTGATTTTCCAAAAAAGCAGAATGCTAGTTTACTCCTGCTGTGAATGTTCTGCTTTTATGTTTTTTCTTAGGCATTCTTCATGTATTGTCCAAATAATGCATTATTTTTTGGTGAAAGTGTCTTTTGCCTTGACATTGTTTTGCTTTCATATAAATCACTGCAAAAAACAGTGTTTCATGAACTTTCACAGTGTTTCCTTTAGGCTGCTAAGGAAGATGTTATAGCTGGCTGCCTGTTTCTCTAGCTCAGGGTGAGGACTCGTGGTTTAGGCCTGTGTCCTCAGAACACCTCCACGTGTCTGTAATTCAAAGCACATAAATAATTCTGCAGAAATCACAAGGATCATTTTCACCCTGTGTAAACTGCATGATTTCTGAAAAGGTTTGCTCGCTATGTATTTTCAACAGTATTTAAAGAGTCCGTTCAAAGAAAAATTGTTGACATCATTGGAATTTACACAGATTACATGCAGAAAATACGTCAAGCCAGATGATACAATATTGGCCATTGGTTGGGATTAATCTTTGTTTACTACTGTGTTTGCTATTATCTTTATTCCTGCACTCTTTTATTTGTTGTAGCTTCTTTATCTTCACTTTCTAACAGTGT
The DNA here is from genome assembly GCA_013399365.1 of Pampusana beccarii. Taxonomy (NCBI): domain Eukaryota; kingdom Metazoa; phylum Chordata; class Aves; order Columbiformes; family Columbidae; genus Pampusana; species Pampusana beccarii. The sequence continues at coordinate 452,586 of VWYH01009359.1, forward strand.
CTACCTTTCATTCTTAAAGCCCAGCTACTTCTGGGCCCCAGAAAAGCTGTTTTGTATACCCTGTGGCTGCAGTGCTGTAGGATCTGTGTCACTGCGATGTGATATGTCAGGAAGATGCATCTGCAAATCAGGATTCGTGGGCAGACGCTGTGAAATCAGCAGACAGGTGCCTAAATTGAAAGAAAATGCACGAAGCAGTCAGCAGATCCGAGTCCCCCCTCGGAGGTGGGGCATCAGCAGTGCCAGTGGGTGCCCACGGGGTGCTTACCGGCCTGCTATTCCGGTAATTGAACTGCGTGCATTGCATGGGCTGAAATCTCACATTTGCTTGTGTTTGGAGCTCCCGCAGATATTTTTTTGCAGTATGCGATGGTATACAGAATTATCGAGAAATACATAAGCTCAGGAGACAGGCAGCCTTTTGGGATACTTCCCCACTCCTAGGGCTTCTCGTTGTGCAAATGACAACATAGGCAAGAAGTCAAATACTGGAATAAGTCCAAAAGCAGCACCATCAGCAGGAGCACGTACAAAATGTATGGGTATTTTCATGGACTTCAGCAGGAAAATACTTCCTTTTCTACCAATTCAAGAACCAAAAGCTTAAGGAGTTTGTGAGAAGAAACAGCCCCAGAGGCAAAGTGTTAAGATCTGATCTTGACATATCAAACCTAACTGGTCTTAAAAGTTCTGATTAGTGAATATGACCAGTTATCTGAGCCATTTTTAACCAGGTCAAGTGCCCGTTATTTGAATGTAATGCCCAAAATGACAGAAGTATTCAGTGTTTACCACATACCAACAAAGCAACTTATTTCCTAAAATAAAGTAATTATGATGCAACTGCTTCTAACAGAGCAGTGTTTTAGGAATGCTGGGGTTTTTTGCCTGTAACTCAAAACCTCCACACTATCACACCCAGTCTGAAAAATACCTAGCAGTGTTTATCCTCCTCAGCCAGACTTGGCGACACGTGCCATATTTACTTTTATGGATACACTTGGAGAACACAAGTTTTTACACGTTTAACATCTATTACCTAACTGTGTTGCCCACACGAACACTTGACCTACAGTGATACAGGGACATAATAGAATAACATATCCAGAAAATTCATTGTATTTCCTCAGTGTTATCCAGAATTTTATCCCTTGTTCAGCGAATGTGATTCTTAGAATTTCTGTGTATAAACAAGCTTTACTGAGGGCTTGGGGGTTCATCTTGGGAGTTTGCATGACTGATCAAAATGTCTTTGACTCTGCAGAGCTCATCATAGAATACAACCCAGCATGCTAGTGATCTTTTCTTCCTTCACGCAGTGTGGAGTGCTACTGTATCAGACTTTTTCTGGCTTTCACCCTTATAAACAGAATTTATTAGATCCTATCAAACTTTCTGTTGAAAACTAAGCTGCATGCTGTGCATTGGTTACTTCACTGCATTAATCTGAATGTCTGCCTTGAGATTTTTGCTTATTCACATTTCTGTGTGTTTATTCCTGTGAAAAATAAATCTTTGGAGATAGACTGTATAGTTAATTGAATCTTGGAGTTTAATTTTAATTGGGTATTTCTTTCTCTCTGATACACTGTGTTCTGTCATGCAGAAGTATGTAATTGGCAAAACATTTCAATATAGAATTTGGAAATGAAAGCGAGTGTAATTCTTTATTATATGTGCAATGAAGCATTTTCTTAGGTTCATATGATTCTTCAAGCCAAATTCTGACCATAGGTGTGGTCCTGTATTCTGATACCTATCAGCAGATTCTCTATGGGAATGTGGAACTTCAATATTTACCTCAGAAATCAGATTTCAGGACTTCTACCTGGAAACCTGCTGAAGTCTCTGGGGATTCACCTGCACAAGAAGTTAGGGGTTCCACTGTGGAACAAGTCCATATGAAATGTGAGTCAGTGCAGCTCCACTGACTTGAAAAATCTGTAATTATGTATACTAGGTAAAAATCTAACACTGCAGACCTGGGTCACACAGCAGTAGATTGTAAAAACAAATATTTTCCACTTTGTTCCATTTATATTCATTAGCAGTGATCTTTTTAATATCTCATTTTTAGCATTTTGCTTTCCTAGGGAAGTCTCTGATTGATTTTTTTTTTTCTTTTTTTTACTATCAAATATTGTAAGATCAATTTCAAGTGAAGTTCATTATATGATTTGAATTTCAATATCCTCTAAAAATCAGCATACCTGAAAAAAAAAGATAGAAAAGTACTCCCATTTTAAGTCACTCTGGCTCAGGACTGAGTTTAGAATTTGAATATCAAGTAGAGTTTGCTCCTAGGGGCCTCTTTTACATGGTGCAATGAAACCCATGGGGTCTGTTGGTTAAAAGCTTCATGCGGAACTCCATATTACAGTATACAAATGACCATGTGTCTTCGCTTCTTTACAAGTGTACTTTTCACACTCCACTAATGGAGTTAAGGAGGAAATTTATTACTATAGTTGATAACATCTATTCTGGTTTTGTAGGAGCTTTACAGTACTCAATGCAAAAAAGAAAGCAAAGAATGAAAATAAAAGAGAAACAGACTGATTGATTACTTCTATCTTAGTCTTTGACCTAACTGAAAGACAAAGTTTTAATCTTAAAAATAGATAATTCCCATTATTTGCCTTTAATGTAAACAAATACATTATATCTATGTTCTTCTAAAGTTATTCTTAAGTATCATTTGAAAGAAATGCCCCTGAGTTACAGAATACTGTAAACAGACATTGCCCCTGGTAGATACAACCTAGTTGTTCAGAGACCTTCCAGTTGAATCAGTCTCCATTCTTAGCTAAGAATTTGCATTACCTCTCTTAGCAACAAACTCTGCCTGACATAATCTTAAACCCAGACACAGATATGTATATGGTGCTGACATACATTCCGTTTCTTGTGGGAATTGTCTATGGAAACACAACCTCATAGGAAATATGTTACATTGCAGAACAGTCATTGTAGCATCAGGTAACATTGTGAAATCTTTATTCCTTTTCCTCTGTGTAGGGTATATACTGCACTTGTCCCAGTGTTTTACCACTATATTTCAATCTGTTACAAGTAGCATTTCAGTGATGAAGAACGAACCACCCTGATCTCCCTACACTCCCACCTTTTCCGCTTTTCTCCTGGTAATAATTCCATGTACTAACTTCTTCTGTCTTTGGCAGCCTGAAACATTTGGCTTGCAGTCTTCAAGAGGATGTGTTCCCTGCAACTGCAACTCTTTTGGTTCCAAGTCCTTCGACTGCGATGGAGATGGACAGTGTTATTGCCAGCCTGGAGTGACAGGAAAGAAGTGTGACCGTTGTGCTCATGGATTTTACAACTTTGAAGAAGGAGGCTGTACTCGTATGTAAATTCTTTGTGACTAATTGCAGATATAGATGTTTGTTTATTTTTTAATTCATTACTAAGATTCTAGTTTGGCTGGTTTTGGATTGCCTGACAGGTAAGTGTTTTCATAGACAGCCCTGTAAATCAGTCAATTGCAAGGATGATGACTGGCAAGAACTAAAAAGCCAAGCAATTCCTGCGATTTTGGGGTCAGTTGGGCTAATCTACCATGTTTAGAAGGAACAGGAATGTCTTTTTCTCCAGGTGCTTTATCCCAAAAATTTTCTATGAAGTTCCTGTAATTTAGTTATGGTAAGAGCATTGTAAGTCTGATTAAGGTGCTTGCTAAGTCACATCCGCTTGAAGGGATGTGAATGGGGAAAAAAAAAAAAGTCCCTTTGCTTCTAGTTTTATCCCAGACATTTTCACTGTTCTTACGTGGCTGATCCTTTTTTATTAAATTTTTATACAGTAATATTTATGATCTTTCTTACTTGTATACTTTTTGTGTACAACAAGATCTTCAGATAAAATTCTCTAGTATGTGCCTTGTGTAAACACATGAAAAATATATTTTTCTGATGCTGAAACTCTAGCATCAGCCATGAATAAATCCAGCCACTTCTTTACATTTACATTTGTCCTTTTGGGCATTAGGTCAAACACTGAAATTCGTGCTTCCTTTCCTTAAAGCAGTACAGACTGCTACATCAAAAAGAATCTAGTCAAGAGGTCTCTTCACAGGGAAATATCCATCTTTGCTAATAGAACCGTGTTTTTAGAGTCTCATAGACTCACTTAGGTGCGATCATGGAAAACGTGGGTAGTTGTCTAGTGTGGCTGGCAGCTGGGACACCAGAATGGCGATGGCTCCGCAGCATTCTTTGCTGATAGCAGAGTGCTATAAAGCCAAGGGTATTGCTGCTGTTATTCTCCAGGAGGAAGCAGTGACCACCATGTCCAGTATCCTATTCCTTCTCCTTTCCCATCTGGAATGGCAGCAGCAGCAAGCCTAGCACTCTGCCTTTTTTTACCCCCCCTTTTTTTTTATGGAAGGAGCATCTAGACCTCGAGACCTGCGTCTGTGCAGCAAAATTCAATCTCGCCTGTAGTGCTGATAAAACTTGAGCCAGGCTGGGTTATAGATCTTATTTAAAAACATGGCAGTATTGTTTCCCATGGGAAGGAAGGCCTAAGAATATGTTTATCTTCTTGAAAAGTTTGAACGCATTGGTACCTTGGAAAAGGGAAAGATTGGTTCCCAGGCTTACTGGTGAGAGAGCTTGAAATAAAATTCATGTGATAACTGCAATTCTAGAGCTATTAGCACAAATATGGAGGTAAAAAATACAGAATATCTTAATGATTAATCTCTTATCCTGACATTTCACAGTTTAAAAGCACATCACTATCGTGAAATACTACAAAATGTAGTTAATTTCATACAGTTGGGGAAGGAAAAGGAAACGGCAATTAACAAGATTTCTCATTAAGATTTTAACTGCTCTCTTGGCAAACATGAAATGATAAAGTTTAAAGAACAGTGGTGAAATAGGAAAGTAGTGTAAATCCAAACATTTCAAATAGAAATGTATCTGCCTGTGGTCTTCAAATATTTTAAAACACTGCAACAGCTAAAGATGTTTAGAAAATTCAGACTTTTAGAGGTTCCAAAGTTAATACAACAGATGGAGAGGAATTCTGTTTTCAAAACGCTTATTTTTTCCTCACTGATTTTTAGTAGGCTTTTTATGTATTCCTTCAAATGACGAAAAAAGGGAATTAAATTATGAATCACAGAGAAAATCAGAAATTTAATAAAAGTATATCAAATTGTGCTAGGAAGGAAGTGCACAAAAATGAATTCCATAGTGGCAGTTAAGCATCGAATAAAATATTGGACCTCTTTTATCTAGCGTTTATCCAAAGAGAATATAATTTGATTTTTTTTCTTGGGCAATAAGAAAACATAAAGCCTAAAAAAAAAAACCTCCTAAAGCATCATCAGTTGGTGTTGACATTCTAGCAGCAAAGACACAAAAGAGATTCTATTTCACTATTGCTTGCAATAGATGTGTTGTATTTTTTCCGTATTCTTTTTAATAATGATAAAAGTAAAAATGTAAAAAACATTCCTGTGTCACTTTCTTCCCCTCCATACCTTTTGAACTGATTTTGTGTAGGAACTGGAACCCAATAGAACAGCTGTCACATCCAAAAGCCTCAGTCTCCCAATGACAGATGTGTGCTGAAACATACTCATGCCAGTGTGTCAAAAGATTTTACATAGCATGCAAAACATCTTGTTCCTGGCATGATGGAGGCAGAATGTGCTGTCTTTTTTGCATCAGTTACCTTATTTTGAAAGCATTGATGGGGAAAAATAAAGGTCACTTCTTATTTGAACAGTAGATTTGAGTTCTATCTTTGCAAATCTTTTCTAGTTTTGCTCTGAAGTATTTCATACAGGGTTTTTTACATGAACATAAATAGAGCCCTCAGCAGTGAACATTATGTTACACTGCCCTCTAAACACCCCAAGGAACAGATCATCTCGCCGAGAGTCATAGTTTGCTTATGATGCTTTTGCTATAACCTCAGGGGTATGAAAATAACCGTGCACCAGTTCTGCTCCTCCGAGCAATCAGGTATCTTGTGCCCTATAACTATTTATCACTTACAAACCTTGAATCTGCATTTGCGACCAATGAGTTGTTCACTTAATAATGCTTTGAGAGCGAAGATCACTTTTGGAACCACTTCCAAACCCAGAGTATTTTTAATTTAATAAAATATGAAAAGAATCCCAGTTTTCTGTGAAGAGACACAATGTTGATGTCTTCCCAAGGCAGAATACATGTAATCTGAAAAAAGGGAGTTTAATGGGAAAAAGAAACTGAAACACCCTTTTTGCCCTTTAAGAACAGTCTGTTTACAGCAGCAGAAATTTCAGGAGGTTGGCTCAGATCTGCAGAAGAGGTTAACTATACGTCAGGTCCCTGCGTAGAGGGCTCAGAGGTAGCTGGGTGGCTTCTTGCATGAGATGGTGTGGGCCTAGAAAGGATACAGCTTTGTCGTGGGAGTGCACCTTCTCGGAAGTCTCTGCCCTTCTGCAGTCGGTGCCTTTATTTTTCTCATTCTGTTCTCATTGCAGTTACTGCAGCCTTAGTTAACTTGTGTTGCATTGCTCCTGGTCTTGGTTTCTCTGGGTTTACTGTCCCTTTCTTCCCCACTATGTCCGCAGATAACTGAGTGTTCGCTGTACAGTAAAGTCTTTGGTGGAATGACCCTGACCCTGCTGGGGTCTGCTGTCCAGGTGTCACAGAAAGGGGTAACTTTTCCTCTGCTTTATTTTTTTTTCTGTCTCCCATGAAGCCTGTGAGTGTTCACGATTTGGTGATAACTGCGATCCCATCAGTGGCCGCTGTATCTGCCCTCCCAATACTGTTGGAGAGATGTGTGACAAATGTGCACCAAATTTCTGGGGCCATGACATTGTCACTGGCTGCAAGGTGAGTGCATCTCTATTTTCTCTCTGTGTGTTATCTCTTTCGCATGGGGTAAATACAGTAATTTGTAGCTGGAACACAGTTTTAGATTTGTAAATCATGGTTTGTCTCTGCATTGCAAGTTTTGGAGTCAGACTATGGTGCAATTGTTGGCAATCTGTTACTGAGTGCTACAGATCCTCTGTCTCCGATACGCAGCCTGTAACAATAAACACCCTGTTCATCCTGCTATCATGCTGAGTCAGTGTCCTGCTTGAGCCTTGTTTCTTTTATTATAGTTGTGTTTAACATGATTGAGGAGATTACCAAAGTACTGTACAATGTATATAGATGTATAGTTACAAGTTCCTGATGGTGGCTTTGCAGAACAAGTTTACTTGGACGCTAAGTGTGATACTGCTGGGAATTTGTATTAGGTTTACTTGAGAAGGGCTTCAACTTGTGCATAAAAGACATTGAAGGGAGAAGAAAAGAAACAACCACCTTAGCTGTAAAATGCATTTTCTTCGTGTGTTCTAAAGGAGAAATAATCTTTTCACTAGCCTTTAAATCCTTGTTATTCCAGAGTTTGACACAGTTAAATTCTGAAGGGGAGGGAAGGAGGGAGAAGAAATAGGAAAACGATAGTTTGTCAAAGAGGCCGTGACATTGTTATGTCCTGCTCTTGAGTTAAGGGGAGAAGTATTTGATTAAGGTTGAAAACTGGTGACAGTGAATACTGTGCAAAGTTCAAATGCCTTCTCCTCTCTGCCATTCTCACTGATGGTGAGGGATTTATAGTACTGCTGCAATTACTCCAAAAAACTGTCTTGTCTGAACGTGGTTATACACCATCAATGCTCACCCTTAAATGGCTGTTTGTCGTGTAGCTCAGGCTGCAAACTAATTATCAAGAATGATTTATTTTTTTTGTATGTATGGAAAACTCTTGTGCAACCTCTGCTGTGCTGCTGTGATACAGACCCTTGGCTTCTGAAAACAGCCTAATGAGGTTGAAGACCTCTGTTTGAGCTCTGGAGTATATTCTCTGATTGTCTTTTATGTGAGTGCATTAGTATGGCAGTTCCATGGCACCATCTAAATTAATAATGATCTATCAGCCCTCATCTCTTTCAGTATATTGCAGCTAATTTCTGCGAAGTGAGATGTGAATCTCCTGCTCGCACTCTTTGTGGAAGATTTCCAGGGCTGTTGTAACTCAGGGGGATAGAGAGCATTGCATAAAACTGCTTACCTGCAAAACAAATGTAACATCTGATTGTAATTTAGGTTTTGATATTGCACACCACGCTATTTCAGTGTGTGGCGAACAATTTGCTTTCTAAGCTTTATGTTCTTGTAGAATAAGGTTCTTTCTGTCAGAAGGTTTATATCTTAGATTAGGTAGTAGTCTCATAGTCTAACATTTAACCAGTGGTTAAATAGTTTTTCTTGTATTCAGTAGAGATTGAATTTGAATGTTTCCTGTATATAATCACCTTCTTTAGAAATGGCCTTTCAGATCAGAAGAAAGGAGCTGTAAGTATTCAGGTAATAACCAGTTTTGCTTGGACACTGAATCCACATTTTCCTCCGCTTTTTTTCATCTCTGTATCCTTAGTTTTAGCCAGTCTATCCATGACAGTTACTGTGGTAACCTGTACTACTGGCACTGAGTTTGCTTCTGCAAGCTGAACTTCTCTCTGTGAGATTCTGGTCACGCCAGTGGTCACAGCAAATGTCCTGTGCTAACATCGCAGTACAGTCACAATAATAGCACAGAGGGATTCTTCTGTTCTTAGGAAGCCTGCAGCTTTCCCTGCTACCTCTGTACTCAATATCTAGGCCCCCTGGCAAACCACCTACCTGCACAAGTCTTGTTCTTTGAGCATGTCTACTTCCCAGTATACCACATGACTAAATCTCTGTCCCTTACTGTGTAAATTACTGTCATCTAAGAATCCTGTTTATACAAAGAAGATAGTTACCTGTCTGATGGATGAGTAATAAACATTGAACTAGATTCTGCTGGGACTACTGAGCAATTCCAGTTTTAGCAAAGTGGTGTGAACGTGCCCTGAAGAGGATTTACATAGAAAGCACTTTTTAGAGGGCACTTGTAGTTTTTAAGTTAATTTTGTCCACAAAATATGCCAGTGTCTTGACCCTTTTGGTTTTATTTGGTTTCACTATCTAACTTATTGCTGATAAGTTATATCTGTTCCAAAAAAACCCACTGTTGTAAATTTATTTTGTGTAATTGCTTGACTCATGTAGAATAAAGCAAAGTGCCTAGCCTTATAATTCAGGTATGCTACCTTCGGACAGTGAAAGTTCACTGCTGTGCTTGATTTACAGATACTTGAAAGAGGTGAGTTGTTTTTTGTTGGATGTACGTTTGTTTGTTTTTCAGAAGCACAATAGCCTTTTTTTTTTCCTGTTTCTCTCCTTTTTTAGCCCTGTGACTGCAGCCTCATTGGAGCCCTGAGTTCTCAGTGTGACTTAAATACAGGCTGTTGCTTCTGCCGCCCTGAATTCTCTGGGGATAAATGCACTGAGTGCAGGTTGGGTTACTGGAATTACCCACAATGTGTTGCTTGTCAGTGCTTCCTGGCAGGGACTGATCCACAGAGCTGTGAAACAGAGCTGGGGAGGTGCTCGTGTGTTGATCATACTGGCCAATGCAACTGCAAGGTAGGACAATGAGGTTGTAAGCTGATCTCAGAGCTGCTGAGAAGTTTATTCTGAAATTCATTGACATTTGTACTTGCCTGTTCCAACAATATATGCAAACAAATCTAGTTGGTTTTCATAGTGTATTTGTTAACTGCTGAGGGAGGAGTCTAACATAAAGCCTTAAGTGATTATCAATTGCTTTTTCACACACTAACAAGTGCCGGCATACCACCCTCTTAAGCTCTCTTCTCACTTTGCATTTCTTCCTGTTCTAACAGAACTGTTGCCAATTTAAGCCCATTCAATACAATTCCTGTTCAGATATCTGGCAAATTTAAAGCAAACACTTAAGTAAGAACAGTATGCCACAGTGCTAGGTTTGTTTTTTGTTTGTTTGGGTTTTTTTTATAGTACATTGACTTAGAGGGAGTCAATATTGATCATTTTATGAGTAGAATTTGCTGTTCTTTGAGTAGACTGCATCCAATTCAGTATCACTGAAGCAAAGACTTTTGGCATCATCACCCACAGCATTCTTATTTGGAACTGGAATTGTTCTTTGAAGACCAGCAAACCAGTGGGTTTGAAAATTGGCTGGATTGCTGAGCTTAAAGGGCAACAATTGGTGGTTTGACATGCAGTTGGTAGCCAGCAAGCAGAATACCCCAGAGCCAATACCTTCATCAGTGAGACAGATGACAGAATTCACCATCAGCAGATTCAAGAATGTTGCTGATTTGGAGCAGGTAGACATGCTGAACAGTAGAACTACAATCTAGAGGGTCATTGAAAAACTTGATGATTGGGAAAAATGAAACAAACTGGAGTGGAATAACCTCAAGAATCACTGCAGTTTGAGAGGAAAAAGCCTGAGTGGTAATTCTGCAGGGAAGCACATACAGGCTTTGGGGAATGGCGAAGTGAATATAAGCCAAACATGTACTCTCATTGTGAATAAGGCAAACTGCCTACTGAGCTGGATCATACTGGCTGATGCTGCCAGCAGAGGAATCTTTATCCCCCTCTACTCAGTGCTGGTAGGACTGCACTTGATACTGGTGTCCAGTTTTATGATGTGATTCAAGACTGTTGTTGAGAAACTGGAAAGGATCTGGAAAAGGGCTGTGAAGAGACTTAGAGCAGATGATCTGTGAGGATATATTGAGAGAGTTGGAGTCTTTTAGTCTACAAAGAAGAAGGGCTAGGAGAAAAAGCAATTGTAGCCTACAGCCACTTCAAAGAGTAGCTGAGGGAGTCAAGCCCTTTCTGATAGTAGCAAAAGATGTGACAAAGGACAACAGCTGCAAATGGCAGTTTGGGAATTTTGAGTTGGACGTTAGGAAAAAATAAAAATCACTAGGAACAGATCATCCAGAAATGTTATGAAATCCCCATTCTCGGATGTTTTCAAGAACTGACTAGAAAGATGCGTAGGTAACCTGATATAGTGTTTGTGATAGTCCTGCTTCAAGGAGGAGGTTTTTAAAAGTGACCCCTAGAGATTCTTTCTGTGATTTTGATTCATTCATTTTCAGGGACTGTAATGACAAAAAGGGCTAATAAAATAGAAGGATGAATTTAAATGATTGAGTTGCCAGGTAATTATTTTGTTAAATGGGCACCAGTCACTTCATTCTGAGTTTAAAGGATAGATTCAATGGAGGAACTGTAGAACAAATTAGTTTGGAAGGGACCTATGGAGGTCATCTAGTTCAGTGCATTGTTTGAAAGACAGTGCTAAGGCAGTATCTGCAAGAATGGGAATTTCACAATCTCTTTGTGCAGGCAGCTTGATGATCCCCCTGTTTTTCTGGTGTATTTGAACAGAAACCATCATGTTCTATTTCACAAATACTGATTCAGTTGATGGTGAGATCATAAGAAAACTTGAGTGAGTTGATTACATGGACCATCTGAGTAAAATTTAGCCTAATGATCACTGTTATTTGTCCTATATCATCCTCTGAAATAGATAAATACAAGTATCTCAATTCTTTCAGCTTCTCATGATACATGATGTGCTCCATCTAACCCTCTAACCAACTCAGTGCACCTTTTATTGATTAGGTTCAGTATGTCAGTGTCTTTCTTGTAGCTCTTGTAGGCACAAAGTAGAAAGAATGGAGATTTATGCATTTTAAAATAGAAATGTTTCTGTGTTGATTCTTTTATGGCTAATATAGTTACTTCTATGTTTCTGTGAGTGCAAATTAACAGTATATATTTAGCTGATGATTAATGATAAGAAACTGCAACTGACATGAAACAAATTCACAATTTATGACAGAAGATGGACAAATAATACTGAATTAAGTCAGCAGGTTTCTTTTTCCAGAATTTAAATCTAAGGTTGACATTAAATCTAGGGCTGTGTCACCATTTACTGCATGGTGACAATAAACCATGGCAGATTCTCTCTCTTAACCACCTCCCTCGTGCCCCCCCTCAGCCCTCCCCACCAAAGAAAGGTGATAGGAGGAAAAGAGAGAGAGACTTGCAAGTTGGAAAAAAAGTTAAAAGTGCTTTACTAATGCTACTAATAAAACAGAGAAAATAGTATCAAATATACAAAACCACTCTTGAATTTCCCAGCACAGCTCAGCAGAGCTGGCTCAGCTACAGCAGCTGCAGGGCAGGCACCCAGAAGTCCTCCACAGCAAACTGGAACTGGATTCAGGGGTGCAGGGTCTGGAACCAGGCCTTGGATCACAGGGGCAACAGGCAGTGTCCTCTTTAGATGCCAGCCATGGTCGGAGAGAGCGAGACCCTCGTGATCTCCCACTTTTATAAGGTGTATGACGTGGATGGGATGGAATACTTAGTTGGTCAATTTTAGCCACCTGTTCTGTTTGCCCCTCCTTGCAAATACACCCCTCTCACTTATGGGATGTGCATTTTTATCGGTAGCCTTGCATTCCATTTATGTTATCAGCTCCTGTCTGCAAAAACATGCAGCCAAACTCAGAAAAAATGCAGTTACTTAGAAGAACTTAGCTGAGAGGAAAATTCACTAAAAGAGAAACTGGTCTTGTTTTTAACAAAACCAGGACAGGCTGGTTAACCCTTTGTGTAACTTTTTTGAAAGAGTTCTGTATTGAAGAAGCGAGATTTTTATAAAATGCTAATCTTTCCCATTTAAACCTGCTGTTTATAGCTGCAGAAATGAGCTTTTAAAGGCTCAGGAGCCCCTTTGTTAGCCCTGACAAAAAGGAGCAAAATCAAAGCTAAATACAGTGTAGGCAGATTTGCTGATAGAGTTATATGTGGAAATGAGGGCTAAAAATGGTAAATCCTCAGGAATAATGTTGGTTTCTTGTATAAGCTTTGGGAAGTTGATTTTTTTTTTTTTTTTCCGATTGGCTTCTTCACATTACTCTCAAGAGAAAAAAAAAAAGGGGAGGGGGAGGAGGAAAAGCCAACCAGTGCTTTCATGTTAGTGGGGTTTTTTTAATACCTTGGTCTCAGTATGAAAATGATTTTAAAAGGCTGTGCATAAATTTTCATGTAACTGGTTCTATCTGGTATAGCTTTTTATTTGGACTAATTGAAAAATGAAAATAAAAGCATTGACATTACAACAGTGAAACATTTCAGTCTTGTTAATACTCTTCGGTGATGTGGAAAGCAATCACGAAGAGGGGAAAGCTTTTCTCTACAATATTTCCATTAAGACAGGTTTCTCAACAAGAACATTTAGTACCGTACCTTAAACATTCTAATTGTCAAAGCTAATTCATATTAAACAAAAGGCTTGATTAACCCTGGCAATTTCAGAAGGACATATTTTTTTCTTATCAATTGGTTATTGAGCATGTCATGCCCAAACTGCCATTTGGTTTTTCTGTGCTTACAATTGTCAGTATGAAGCCAGCATCCGTTGCTCAGAGCTACTCAGTGGATGCAAATACCTCAATTGCATTAGTTGTTTATGTTTGCATACACATATGATAAGAAGCTGGGAAGTTCTTTGAACATTTCCTTACACTTATTATTGTTTATTTCTGCACCCTGTTATTATCATCACTGTATGATTTTCTCTTTCTTCTTACTACCTTGAAATAGAGCTTGCTTTCTTGATGTGGTCGTTGGGTTGGTTTTTTTTTTCTTTCTTTTCCTAATGTTCTCTTTCTTCCAGGTTAATGTGGAAGGTGTCCACTGTGACAGGTGCAAGTCTGGTACATTTGGCCTCTCTGCCAGAAACCCACTTGGCTGCAGCAGTTGCTATTGCTTTGGCCTGACCACGCAGTGCAGCGAGGCAAGGGGGCTGGTTCGCACGTGGGTGAGTAGGAAACTGCTGAGCCATGTAATGCGATAATGTTGTTTCCTGCTGGCATCTTTTAGTCAGGCACTGAGAGGTAGCTAGAAAATGGCTAAACATTTAAGCAATCATTTTCCTCTTTATACTTCGAGAAGTGGAAAGAGCGGTTATGTTCCATTACACAATCACGGTCGAGGCATTAAAAGTAAATAAGTAGATAAGAAAAACAGCGATGGGATAGCTGACATCGTGCCAAAGTAAAGCTATTAAAACCCTTTTTAATTTCTATTTTAAACGGGCGAGGGGAAATTATGCAGTCCAGTGCATTGTAACATAATCTCTGGTATATGATACACAGTTTACCCAGGTGTATTCAGGGGTCATAGATGCTTGTTGTCCAGCATAGATTTCCCATGGTTCAATTAATCTCTTTATTTTCATTGTTGTGTTTTGTTTGTTTGTTTTTATTTTTAAAAAAGAGCTTGTTGAACTCTGTTTAAATCGAAGAATGGAAGGGTATAATCCATAAGAGCAAAGAGCTCTCCACCTTTTTGTTGAAGTGGGCCTTAGGACCTATGCTAGACCGACTTATTTGTCAGACAATATCCAACAGACCGGATGTCTCCATTTATCTGTACGATGAGCGCAAAACACACATTGAGACCACTGTTCTCCGTCACTGCTGCGCCAGCTCCTCAGTTATGTTCTGGAGGCACTGTTTCTAATGAAAAATGACTGGTTCAGTCCCCATATATGGTCAGTAATATCTCTACTAGAAGCAGGGAATGTCTGCCTAATGCAAATCAGCCAAAGCCCATGACTTGTTTCATGCACAAGAGTCAATTGGATAATGATACTTAAGCTTGAAATCAAGATGTGATCTCTTACTAAAGAGTTCATATCTTCTGGTTAAAGTCCCATTCTCCCCTTCATTGTCCAATTCAGTAACACATCCTTCCCTTCCCAGTGGATGAAGTGATTTATCATGTATCATGATCTAAACCTGTTTTTCTCGTTATTTCATTTTTGCCCACCATATGCTGGTAGGCAGGAAAAGAAAGACTGTAAAAGGCTGACAAGTTACAAAATTTAATCAAATTCCATGACAGCAACAGTTCTGGAAAAGTGTGATTTGACCTTTGTGGAAGCACAAAGTAGAAACATTGTCTCTTCATTAATTTCCTTTCATATTTATGCTTATATCTAAAGAATTCTGTGTCTACGTCTCATGTAGTTTTTGGTCCTCCTGTCAATTTCTAAATTGATTCAGAGCTGTACGCTGAGTGAGACTGGATTCTGCCAGCTGCTAGTGGCTATTTCAGATACTCTCAGGTGCTTCAAATGGCATTAGACGTATTTAAGCAATCAAATCCTATCTTATATGACAATAAGGCAAGGCTGATCTGGAATTCAAATATTTTGACCATGTTCTTGATGTCTAAAATAGTAAACAGTAAAATAAGGTTGTGACAGGAACTCAGGAAATCTCACTTTGGGCTGGCAACATTAGGAATGCTTTCATGTCTGGTCAGCCCATAGATGCTGCTGTAAATGGAAATGCAAAGATGATTAAAGTACAGTACAGGGCTTGGTGGATTCCTCATTACCTGATCTCTACCTCATGAACAGCCTGTTGATGGGATGACTGCATTTGTTTTCATTTTTTTCCTCACTCTTTGGGAGAAGACAATTTTTATACCAGCCCTTTGCATTTGTTCACACACTTCCTGTGATACTTACATCTGCACAGAATTACTAAGAGTCTTATTGCAGTTTTTGATCGAAATAGTGATTTCCATATAATGCCGTGGCAGTTTCAATAAGTCTAAGAAAATTAGAAGTATCTAAATGGCATCTTTATGTTTTAAATTAAATCTGAATTTAGAGTTACAGAAACCCTGACCCCTACTGTCTGCATATTGGCCAGACAACACTTAGCTTGAATCTTGCATAAATGTAGCACAGGATTGGGCACTGTATTCCACAGCCCCAGTGATATATAATAAGTGTTGGTGAGAAGTATGCTTCTTCGTAAGGTGCATTTCTCACAATTCGAACAGAATGGGCCTGAGACTGGAATAGGACTATGAAAATTGCTTCAATAAAATTCATGGGATCACTTGCTGCTGAAACTCTATTAACCAGTGTTAGTACATTCTTTGTTAACATGACAACAAAGTGCAAAATGTTTGAGGAGGAAGTCATTATTATCACTGTTTAGACCTGAAGGAGTAGTAAGACTGTTTGTGACAAATTACTCATGATGTGAATTGAAATTACCTAGAAATAATTTTTAAAACAGTAAGAATTTAAAGACTAACACTTCATGGGGAGAAACAGACTTGATTTTCTTCTCACCTTTTTTTAATATCTATAGGTGACCTTGAAGCCAGAGCAAATGATTCTGCCACTGGTGGATGAAAAGCTTCAGCGCAGCACTCTTTCAGGGATTGCATTCCAGCCTCCTGAAATAGTAGCAAATATAGAACAGGTGATACAGGATCTTCGGTCAGAACCTGTTTACTGGAGACTTCCAGAGCAGTTTGAGGGACGAAAGGTAAACATAAAATTCCACTGAATATTGACAAGGGTTTGTGGTTTGTGTTTTTTTTTTTTGTTTTGTTCTTGCATTTGTATTTTGCAGTGCCTTTTTTCCCTTCCAATAAGCACGTCATCACAGAGTGGAAGATACTTCAAAAGAAAAGAAATGCCATTTCATTATTAAAAATTATTTGCTTGGTTATCATGGAAATTCATAAGTCTTTAACATAAACACTATTTAAAATATATGCTATCAGGCAGTAACATGTAATATTTTTACAAATGATAGATTCTATCATAAAAATGTTATTTGAAAAATTAAGCTGCATTAATTTAATATAACTCCCTTGTAAATTTTTGTTTCTTTCCATTTTAAACAAAAAATGCCTGATCTTTGTAAGTTAAACAGGAGAAAATTATTGAAGTAACCCTCCTATGTGTACCTCTGTGACAATTTATTTTGCACTTTTCATATTTCTTGGTTTGGCTTGGGAAAGTTTAGATGTTTCTTTCTCTAACACAAGCTTTAGAGAGCATCGAGGCACGTATAAAGGAATAGATAATGTTTTGTTTTTCATGTAGTACAACAACAAATTGCCAATGGGTATTTTTGAACACAGCCCGTGTCCCCAGATAGTTCCACAAGCATGTATTGCTATTTTCTACCACATACACATTTATCAGACTGTGCACAGGTGCTGAGTGCATCTAGCTCCTACATACACCCAGGAATTTATTTTTAGCTAACGGAAAATGAGATTTCTTTTTGTACTTTGTTTTTTTGCTTTGTTAGCTGACTGCTTATGGAGGGAAACTGAAATACGCAATCTACTTTGAAGCACGAGAAGAGACAGGTTTTACTACTTACTACCCGCAAGTCATCATCAGAGGTGGGCCTCCCACCCATCCCAGAATTATTGTCCGACATATGGCTGCCCCTTTGATTGGGCAGCTGACAAGGCATGAGATAGACATGACAGAGGTAATGTAAATCTACTTTTTTTGCAACCCCCAGGACTTAAGCACCTGGTTCTTTTTAATACTGTTAATAATCAGTATTATTGTATTGTATTCTTGTCTTTTAGCATGAATGGGGATATTATGGTGACGACCAAAGAGTCAGAAACGCTGTGCCCTGGGAGTATTATCATGATGAACCGAATGTCAACAGGACAGTGGCCCAGGCAGATTTCACGTGGAAATATTATGGAGACGACTCAAGACCAAGTAGACCTGTATCCAGGGAAGACTTCCTGAACGTGTTGTATGATGTTCATTACATTCTTATTAAGGCTACTCATGGCAATATCATGAGGCAAAGCAGGTAACTGTTTCATGCAGTGGTCTGAAATAGTGCAGTAGTCACAGACGATAACCTGATAGAGCTTCCCAGTAGAATTTTTATTCATAAGGTGTAAGCAGTTGCTGAGAAAAGCAGGAGTTAGCATTCAGCACAGCAGAAAATGCAGGAAAGGGAAATTTTATTCAACAGGACATTTAAATCACAATAGGCAAATGAAATCCTTATTTTCAGGATCCTAGAACAGAAAACACATGTAAGCACAAGCATCCTGAAATAAACCCAAAGTATTTGTTGAATAATTGTCATCTTCATGAAAACATTGTGCTGTAATTAAACAGAAATGTTAGCATATGTAGGAATTTTTTCTGGCATATGGGAAATGAGGTAAAAAGTCAAAGATTAAAGAGTACTCCTATAATGAAATGCTACTTAATCCAATATATTAGGGGCAGATACATTCAATGTTTTCTGTTCAGTTTATTCATTAATAAGTTAGCTGATGAAATAAAGATAACACTAAATTTGAAGTGGACATTAGACAGCAAGATGAGAGGAACAATACAAAAATCTACTGCAATCTAAAGGTCCACTCTAAGATTTTACACTTTGAAAGGAGTAGTCAATTGAACAAACAAGGAACAACTGCTTAATTACCTGTTCCTCAAAGAGGGCTCTGTTGTTTACAACACATCACCAAGTGAACATGACTCAATAATTATATTCTTGTTGAGAAATGCTAATATTCTAGCTGCATGTATAAACAGGTACAGCCTAAAAAGGTCAAAATAAAATCTTTTCCTTCCATTCAACACTAGTAATACCTAAGCATGAAGTTTTGGATACTGGGGTTTGTTGTGGTTGAGACGGACAAACGACACAGACCAAGTTCTTCTGTACAAACAGCAGTCTCCATTTATTACCACAAATGCTTTTTATGTAGTCTTTACCAGCTCAAGTGTCTTTTTGCTGTTGGTTACAAGTTACAGCAGTAACACATCATTGGCTAATTTTGCTATCATCAGTGTTACTCTTTTATTCCCTTCTCTCTCACGGGTACACCTTAATATCTCCGGATACTCCTTTACTCCCTTCTTTCTCACAGGTAGGCCTTAATATGTTCAAGGCTAATTTCTGTTCCCATGCCCTCTGTCAGGGAATCCGTGGACCCACTGTATTCCTTCACAGGAGTTCAAGAAAAAATTATTAAAGTGCCCAGAAGATAACAGTGATCATCGTCACAGGTCAGAAAACATGACCTGTGAGGGAAGATGCAAAGAACCAGATTTATTTAGAAATTAGAAATTGCCTTAAGATCGATAAAATATTGTCAGAAATAAAAGAATCAGTTCTCTGTTGCCATGATGGGTAAGGCAAAAAATAAATTAGCTTAAACTTCAGCAAGAAAGACTCACATTAGACATGCGAGAAAAATTCCTGGGGGTAAAGAACTTCTGGAGCAGATTACATAAAATATTCCTAAAAGTTTTTGGTACCAAATTAACAATATCCTTCACAAGCAAAATTTGTTAGCAGGGACACAGAAGTAATTGGAGATAAACTTCAAAGGTCTCTAGAGGTCCTTTCTGTGATTTTGTCATAAAAGTGATAGGCTAAAATTATTTCTAGATTTCTAGGTCACAAGTAGATCTATAAGAACATGTCCTTTGTAGTTTGAGGGTGAGTAAGTAGTAGGGGCAGATGCTGTGCAACGTTGCAGCATTGTGTGACAGAAAACAGTAACTGTTGCTGCTATTATCTCTAACGTATAACATTTACAGAAAAATATTCCTCCAGCTTGGACTGACTAGACACTAAATATTAGCAACAGATGCCATAAATGTTTTATACTGGTTTCATTTATTTTTGGCTTAGTCTATTTAGGATATTGTATTGCCAGCACAGGGAATTCCTGTGGAAAGATATATGAAAGTAACTCCAGTGCAACATGGAAAATTTGAGAAGAAAATCCACACATATCTGTGGAAAATTCGAGAAGCAAATCCACACGTGTCTGTGTCTGTTTCTCCTTTCCCTTTAAGTGCTACAGATCCTAGTTCAGATGTGGAAGCAAAAACTGAATACTGTCTCAGCTCAAGCAGCATAAATTATGAAAACGAACCTCTGTTTTCGTGGTTTTGTCCTGAGATGCACATGACCATCATGACTGAACTAAACCTGCGTTGTAGTACACGACCATTTTATCAAGGCTTCCTAGTAATGAGGCATGTAACAGGACAGAAGAGGACTTTTCAGGTTTGCAAGATGGCACTTAATATTCAAAAATGTATTTTTACATCACCGCCTTTCAGAATATGACATTTTATATGGGAGCAGGACTTAGCGAATAGTTCATCTGTTCTTTCTGGTAACTCTCCATCTGAAGTCACAACTTTGCATATCAGACCATATTTGATTTTGGAAGTGGTTATGTTACAATAGTTTTTTATGATCTGTCTAGTTACATAAGTAACGTTCATCACAAGGCATCTGAGACTTTAAGCAGAAAATAAACAGCAGGAATACATCTTTTTTTTTTTCAACTTAGCACCTTGAATGGTTTCAGAGGAAGTTTTGCTAAGGACCACAAAATAAATCCCCCCAAATGTTTTTAAAGGTTAGTGGAATATTAGCTTGTGTAAGAATTGAAGGCTTTTATTAAAAATAGTCTGAGAGCCTCTAAAGGACAATATTTATGCCCAGTTTTAAATATATATTTGAATTAAGTGACTTATAATAAATATTTGTTTAAATAGAGTGTGTTTTGCTTTCTAAATAAGGGCCTCGTTCTTAACTAGTAAAATTTCTCTTTCTACCTGACTGTGCATAGTAGAAAAGTATAAAGTAAGAGAAACTGTGTATGGGAGGAGGAAAATATCATATATGAAATCTTTTTAAATTTTCTTAGGTTTTTAACAGTGCCTTAATTTCAGTTGCAGAGTTTAAAAGCTTCAGATAAGTAATAAATGACAGGAAAAGCATTTTAAAATAAAGTTAAAGCAGCGGCAGCAGTTGAAAGCCTAAAAATAGCCTAATTCTAGTGTTAGCACTGTATTAGCTATATAGTTTAGCAGCAGTGCCAATGTTGTTTCTGCTTCAAAGCTGCAGCATTACTAGTGATTTAGAGATTTCTGCTCAGAATCCAAAGCCAAACATTTTTCTCCTGTATTGTTCATTTTGTTGCCCTCATTTTCACATTCACTGGTCTAAATTGAAACATTTCTTTTATAGATTTTGTTTTGCTTTTCAGGCAACAGGACTGTGATAATAAATTAGTTTGAATTGGAAGTATGCTTTCAATTTGACTGTGAATTATTTTAATATGCCTGACACTGATCAGGTAGCAGTTGTTGGACTGCTTCTTATTAGGCATGTTCCAAGAATCAACCAAGCCTGACCTTTCTTAACTAACATTTCCACACGAACAACAGGTAGCTTTGTGGTCGCAGAGTGTATTATTATGTAAATACGGCTTTCTGACAGTAAACAGGTTTTTTGCAGCACACAGACTGTTGCCTCAGCCTTGAAGATGATGGGGAGGCAGATTTCATTTTGTTTTTCTATTAAATGTACAGAGATTTCAGCATAAGCTTACGTTGGCGTATCAGATCTGAATGGTTTTGTGGTATTGCCCTCTTTATTTTCAGTCTTTATTTTTTTTTCCTTCCCAATTTCCCTGTTCCACCGAACCTCTTTCTTCAGGTAGTAAGAAGGGAGCACAGGATTTAAGTCACTAGATGATTTGGAGATCTTGTGTTGACACAAGGTATGAAGAGGTACGGGGCTGGTCACATAAGCTCCATCACAAAACTCTCAGCTAGTGCAGCAGTGGCCATTTGCTTTTCCTAAAGTCATCCTGACACTGGTGCCAATATGCCAATGTGCAGAAGAATGTCACTCAGTCACTTAGTATTTAAGGTTTGGGAGCAGATGGACGGTGAGTGTGAGGAGATGAGCAGCTCTGTGAGCTCCTCTGCACAGACACCTAATGAACAGACTATAACAGCATTATCAATATTTATTGAGCTAGTTAGTTACATGTTCTTTGACATTTTCTTTTAGGTTGGCAATATACATGAAGCTTTAAAATGTACACTATTCTTCCCTTTTTGTTTCTCAAAGGCAGTAAGGGGTTCCAGATCGTAGCATTCATTTAAACAAACTAGCAATCTCCCAAAATAAAGAAGTAAGCTAAAAGAACAGCATTGCAGTACATTAGGATTAAGTATATTTCATTAGATATTGTGTGTGTTGTCTTTGTCTGTGATGTGCTCAACCCTATTTAGCAAGTCAGCATGCGTGCTGGAAAGGAAGAGAGTGGTTGAGAGGCAAGAATATTGCTGGTAGCTGTGGAAAGTTAAAATATTGGAAGCTCTACCACGAAACATCTCTCTTTCTGATACTAGCAGATGCTTCTGTAGTAGGATTTCATGTTTGCTTTAAACTGTTTACGTGTCTAAATAATTTCCTAAGGAAAAAAAATAATAAAATGATATCTGGCTACAGATCTTAAAATTCCTGCTAAAAAGGCAAATGTCCAATATCTTTGAAGTCTGCTTGTTAAGTTGCTTTTGTTGCTGAGGATAGATTTTATTTTATTTTTTTAAATAGTTGCCTCATTAAATGCAGATTTAGTGAACAATTTTACTACCATACCTCTGAAAATCAGGAATTGGAGCTGCATTTAGTATGTGACTTTGGTTTCTCAATGAGTCTGTTCAAATGAAGAATCAGAAATGAGCTTTTGTTTATAGTTTGGCTGAAAATAGATTACAAATGAGACAGAATTAAGCAGGAGAGAAAAATCAGTTATACTATTGTCTAGAAATGGAAAATGAGACTAGAGGTGCTGGTAGCTTTGTTGCTTCCTTAGGAGAGGCAAAAATGGTGCCGTTTGTCTCCTGTAGATCAAGAAGTTTGTAACAGCCGAATACCACTCTTTTCTCCTGTGCCAGCTGGGACTAACTGGGTTTGATTTACTGCTTGACTAATCTCATTAGAGATGTTTGCTGCTTTTTTTCAGGATTTCTGAGATCTCACTGGAGGTTGCTGAAAGCGGCACTGTGTCTGGAGTGACTCCTCAGGCTCACTTGATTGAGAAATGTGAATGCCCATTGGGTTATTATGGTTTGTCTTGTGAGGTACGGTACTAACCCGGCTCCCAGTAAAAGTCTTTATACCTTATTCAGTCCATTCATTAGCAAGGTGTGATAAGTAATTAGAGTGTGACAACAACTCTCTCTTAATTTAATTACTTATTTTTCTCTCAGCTATCTCTCAAGGAATTTAAGCACTTTTTTTTTTTCTTTTGGCAAATACACCACTGAAACCATGGTGATGACTCAAATACTTAGAATACAGGAAGGTCAGCTTTACTGGGTCAGCGTCTCTGAGGCTGAATTGTGTGACTGATACTGACTGATCAAGCTTTTTTGGCCAGATAAGGGTATAATAATTTTGTAATGTACTGCGGACAACAGTACTATGTTTTTCTGTTGTGGTGGGCCGTAATACACAATGCAGTTACGATATCATATCTTCCAAAAGACTGAACTATATGCATCAGTTTATCATGACCACGATTCACAGAATCTGTGAAGAAAAGCCCAGGAAACTTCTATGTCAAATTAAAAAAAAAAAAAATTGATCATTAAAATACAAAATAACATTTGTAATAGTGAATAATTAAAGGTTACATATTAGTTAATCCGGAAAAGTTAAAGATCTATCAGTTGGATGAAATTCATCAGTGAAGAACTGAAGTACAAAAACAAATTTGAAAACAAAAGAAAATTTGGAGTGAGTATATGACGGGAAAGATGCCTTTTTATCTGTGAGACTCTGCTCCCTTCAGAGGTTGTACACGTTTGTGTTACACAGCAAATGAGGCAACAGGAGCAGTAAGTACACGGGAAATGTGTGCAAGGAAGTGAATGAAGGCATTTTCTTCACACACTGTTTAATTAAGTGCATACACCCGAATGTGTGTAAATATACATATGGGAAATTAAGTCTCCAGCATTTGCTCAAAGGTACACAGGTTTTAAAAATTACTGTAACAAATTACATTTTTGAAGGAAAATATATGATAATGCAATAATTTTAATTCACCCCAACCAGGGGCTGGAATAAGTGTCTCAGTTGCAACCTTCATACTTTGTGTTTAATTGTGTGATCTTTACACGCTCTTAACTTAGTTTATTTTTAGTGTGCTTAGTGAAGGTTATGGTGTGTTCTGTGAAGGTTTATTTAATTTCAGGAGCAGAAAAATAATGATATTCAGGCATTCTTTAAGCAAATGCTAACAGGATATACATATCTATTTCATTATTTATTCTGTAATTGCTTTGTGAGGACTCTTTACACAGCACTAGTAATGAAAAATGTAGTCTGCTTCATCTTTTGCTGTGTCCCGTTTCATCTCAGAAGTGGTTAGATCAGAATAGATGAGAAGAGTGTCAATAACATATCAGAAAAAAAATGCGTAGAGATTAGATTTGAGGATGTACCATGTATTTATACCTCAATCCAAGAGTTACTCAGAACTTCTAAAGCTACACCTTGGACCACATTATATTCGGACAAGGACTCTTCTGGGGCTTGAGAGGGCGGAAAAAATTAGGAAATTGTAGTAAGAAACAGAATTACTTTTGAGATTATTTATCTAAATTGAAATTCTTCAGAAACCGTGAAAACACAGGCTGTTTCTATGCTTCAGGGATCTTGATACAGCCTAAGTCAAAATAAAAGGAGAAAAGCAGAGGTGAGTTAGATTATTTGTGATTCTAAAGAAAATAATTGTGTTTATGCTTTTTCCATAACTCAGACTCCTGTAGGTTTTTGGCAATGATTGTAACATTGTCAGAGCAGTGTCATATGAATAGAATCTAGCTAGTGCTTGATGGAAGAACCCTGCTTTTGATCACGAAAAGATACTGCAGATTCTCTTTTGTTTTATTTTGCATCCATTTTATTGCTATCTGGAAAATGTTCTATTCACATTCTTTCCAAAAAGCACAAATTGTGGTCGATAGTCAGAAATTACCTCATCAGGCAGAGTTCATAGGCTTCTGGCACCACGAGGTGGTGGGTTTTATACATGGAATGAGTGACTTGTCTGTATGCACTCACACCTAATGGTCTGAACTATCAAAACGGTCCTGTTTGTATTTTTATGCTGCCATAGCTGTGTGCTTTCTGGAAGCTATGGAGACACTATCATACATTTGCATAATGAGCCTGAAATAAATATCGAGTTCTTGATTTTGCATGTGTCAGCTTTGCTAGTAATCTTTGGGTTGCTCTTGGAATTTTATTGCCAAGCTGGGGTAGAGGAGACTTAGTGATAGATAAATTTGGTTCTGGGCTAATAGTCCCAAGACATGGAAAACCTTTAATATTTTGAATTCTTTACTTTTATGGTCTTTAAATTATATAGCTATAAATAATGCAGCCCTTTTTTATTAGTATAATTTGACTTTTGCTTGTTATCCATCAGGCAGTGTGTAGGCAGATATTAGGTTGTCAAACCTGAAAAATTCACGAAGGAGGAAGGAAACAGAATTATCATGCTTGCTCTCCACAGTCCATGCAAAAAAAATTATTTTGAAAACAAACATTATTCTTAAGAAATGAAAGGAACAATGCTTGATGCGCAGTGAGAACAGTGAGGTGTTCTACATCTGAATGAAAGGTCTCTCAAGCTGCAGTATGAAAAGCCTGGTGACAGTGGAGTGCTCCAGGGATTTTTCAGCAATGTTTGCAATTAGCGCTGGCTCTTGTTATCTGTAAAGTACTGTATATTGTTTGTAACACAGCTGGAACCTGTCAGGTTTTTTCCACAAGTTGTAAAAACTGGTGATTGGAAAGATGAGCTTGCAATGCTCCCCGTACCTACTCCACTGTGTAATGGTCTGTTTTCTTCTGTATCTTTTTTATTGCAGTCATGCTCCCCAGGATTTTATAGGCTTCCAACTTCACCTGCAGGAAGGACACCTGCACAGTCCTTAGGCGCGTGTGTTTTATGTCAGTGTCATGGACACAGTACTATGTGTGACCCTGAAACATCAGTTTGTCAGGTATTATATTTCTGAACTTAAGCACTAGGATAATCTTAATGTAAAATTTATAAGTTGTGTAACTGATGTAAAAAAATAGAGGACAATATTTTAATCCAGTTTTGCTTAAATACCTTAAGTGTCAAAGTTAAAATGAGTTCAAAAAATTAAACTGTCTACCTTTAATATTTTCCATTCCTATTTTCTGGTGTTCAGATTATGCAGTACTTTATTGCTGCTGAATTACTATTTGTGTAAAAGGAGAAACTAAATATCTGCAAACTAAAGAGGCAATGTACCATGCATCATGCAATAAACACAACACTGCTCTTCTAAGTAATAACACGTGTGACCTGATACAGTGAGATTTAATTTTAATTGGTTATTTCTCCTGCTTCAACAGCTGGAACAAAAGAGAGAAGGAAGGCTGAATGGGATAAGAAATTCCATAGGATACATCTGGCTAGCTACAGGCCTGCATTCTTTCTCCTTGTAAACCCATATATAACTCAGCAGGCGTTTGATAGAAGCTTAAAGCAAGCAGTCCCACTGCGAATCGTATCAGGGAGACAGAAATTATAAATCAAAATAAGTTTGAATCCCCAAGGCTGGGAACAAAATGTTGTCTGCTTTCTTGTAATTATCAATACAGCTTTCATTCCGTCTCCTTCCTCTGCAGAACTGCCAGCATAATACTGCTGGTCACCACTGTGAGAGATGTGCGTTGGGATTTTATGGCGTTGTCCAAGGCTCTCCAGATGACTGTCAGCCTTGTGCTTGTCCCCTATCCAATCCCAGTAACAAGTAAGTACGCAAACTCATGACACAGAACTACCTTTCCATAAAGCAAGGACTTTGTTTTGGGCTCACAGCGTCCCTTTTCAGGTGGGTACAGGAGATCTGCATCATGTAAGCCGTACTAAAAGTTTCATTTCTACTTTTGCTAATTGATCTTCCTTTAAGAGTCGGAAATTGCTCCCTTGCTAATTTGTGATGAATAAATTAATAAGTGCTAGAAAATGCAATACTCAACACATAATGAATGTGTGTTATAAAGGTATTCTCACAAAGGAAGCTAGAGCAGAACTCAAGTACAATATAGCCACAAGGGAACTGTAAAAAGTCTTATGCTCATATATTATGTTGGTATAAATGTGTTGCAGTGCCTTTCTTGCTTCACTGTGGAATTTATTGATTCCTTATTTAATGTTACATGAGTTTTAGGCAATTTGTGAAAGACAGAATAATTTAAAAGCAATATACTTATTGCAGCATAAATTTTATTGGTTGCTTTATGCTAATGAGCCTTGCCACAATGTCTCTGCATGTGTTCCCAGCAGATGATACTTTAGCACTTGAGATTTGTTTGTTGTTTTGCTGAAAGGCACTTAATGATATTTGGAATCATACTATAGTACTGCTCTGAAAAGGTTTGTTTCATGATTGTTCTCCTGAAAGGTTGGAAATGTTCCTTAAAAGCGTTTTTCTGTGCTTCGTCTGACCTTTAGGATGTTTTAATGACTATTTCAAGCCAATATATCTGAGAGGTTTTTTGTTTGGGTTTTTTAAATTGTATTTTTTCTTTTTTTGTTTTATTTCTTCTTTTTTATTATTTTGGGGTGGTCTGGGGTTTGTTGTGAAGGATAGCTGATGAATATTTGTGAATGAGTATAGTGCAATTATTTCTATTTATGCAGTTCCACAAAATTCCACTGAGGTGTTAAACACTTTTTTATACTCCTGTACAATCAGCAGTCAGCTTCAAACTTGATGAGCTGAAAAAAAAAAAGAAAAGAACAGAGAGAATGAGTTGTTCCTGGGGGTGTGGATCTATTTTTATAGACTTGAAAATGTGTTGGATAATGACTTTGTGAGTAATAGATCGATTTGTTTACATTTTTTTTCAAAGGTGTAATTTTATATACTCGTTCCAGCATTATTGATTTAATGCATTATAAGCAATTTAGAGTAGGATGCTGACGGTACTGTACCAAGAAGGAGCTCTGGACTTGCTGCTCGCTACCTCTGTGCTTTTCTGGTTCTTCCAAAAAGAGCTGAATGAGTTTTATAGTGTTGCACCGTTTTAATATTTTGTTGTGTTTCTTTTCCCCTACCTGCACTTTTTGTTTGTTTTAGCTGCCTGTGCAGGCACTTAATGCACTACTATTGCAGCAACATGCTACTTTGCACAGTTCCCATAGGTGCACTCTGCAGTCACTAGTTATTCATCTATGTCATGGCTTAGTAAAAATAATCTTGTTTCTTCTATGACTAAAATACAACCCTCCCTGATCATGAAGGAGGTAGCTTTTAGTTGTTTTTATCTGTTGACCAGTCTTTCATCTTCAGTACATCCTTGAAAAGATCATCTGACGCTGTCTTTTTGGAAGGTTCCACGTGGCTATGGCTTTGGTTCCTTTCTCCCTCTGTATGTCTTACCTTTGAGTAAACTCTTCCTGGCTTATCTCCTTTTATTCAAAATAAAATTAAATCAGACTGGAAAGGCTGCAGGTTTGTTAGCTCAGTTTCTTAATCTTTTGTTTCACATCGTTCCCATTACTTTATTTTCTTGATCACTGTGACAGCACCATTCAATCATACAAGCCTACAGCATGGGTTGTGTTGACTCCATCCCCTCTGATATGACCCTTGTTGATTCTGCCCTTCCAGCAGAATCCTAAATTGTGCCAGTATCACAGCAAGGCATCCATAAAATTCTTAATAGAATGGAGGGATCTCCCATAGGTGCTTATGAACAGATAAGAAAATGCTGCAATTTACATTGAGAATGGAGCTTACCATGGGCCCTTCTGCACAGCTGATGAGAGTGAAATGATCCAATAGAGTGGAAAAAGTATTTTATTTGCTTTTGTTTTAGTTTTAGCCCTTCATGTGTTGCGGAAGGACCTAGTGATTACCGGTGTACTGCATGTCCACCTGGATATGAAGGCCAGTACTGTGAAAGGTATGATTAATGGAAAAAGAAGAAAAAGAGACAATGAAAGAGGGGCAAGACATGAAGGAGAGCAATGTCCTTCAATACCATAAACATATATTTACTGATGTTCAAATCCATGCCTTTGGATAAGTTATTTCCTCTTTATATGTTGTTAAAACTCAGCCATAATAGGCAATTTTTATTTTTACCCACAGTAAATTGATGATCAGTGTTATTTATATCACAAATATTGTCTTGATTTTACTTTCTGATTTGTGGAGGTTTTTTTCCCCTGGACCTCAGAAGTTAAACCAAAAAATATGGAATTTATCTAAAATTAGCTACCATGCTTATAGTGTATCGTAATGTCACTCATACCCTTTGTTCTAGTCACTATTGTGTCCTCATGGGCACTCACTGTGAAAGATACTTACAGATAAACATATTAATGACCAAATTAATAACCTCAACAGCAGCTGTTTTCCCATCCACAGCAATGCTGTGGGATTAAGATGATCAAAATTAGCAAGTGTCTACAATGAGATGTCACTTCTAATGGAAAACACAAGTGGCTAGTGGGGAAAAAAACGTGCTGTAGATCAAACATTGCTAATGTGGAAACTTTTTTGTCATGATATAATAGAAGTTTAGCAGAAAACTGTTAGGGGTATGGAATCACTTCTGCATACTCCTTACATCCAGACTGTTCCATGTCCTGGTTAAAAGTTATCAGTTTGTTGGACAGTTTTACTCAGTCATAAAGCACCAAGGGATTTTTTAATAGTTCATGAGTGAATTTTCCTATACATTTTATTTACAGTTTTGCCAAGTATTAATTGTAGTACACTACGCACCTCAGTTGGCCAAACCTGCTTTTGTATTCGCAATGTCTAGATGTTCTTCTGGCTACACTGGAAACCCACAAGTTCCAGGAGACTCCTGCCGGGAATGTGAGTGTGATCGATACGGTTCCCTGCCCGTCCCCTGTGACCCTGTCACCGGACAGTGCACTTGCAAGCCTGGATTCACAGGGTGGAAGTGTGCTGGCTGTGAACATCGGCATGCACGTGATGGCATGAGATGCATTTGTACGTATACTAACATAATTTTGGAGAGTTTTTGATTGTCATATTTCAGACATTCAACCCCGCTTGTGCATCAGTCAGTTGTGTGGGTTTCTTTGAAAATTGTTGCCAGGTTTCTTACTACTTTGGCATTCTGGTCTGGGTTTTTTTTTCACAATCCTTGAGACATTAGGAAAGTTCTTAATGCTTTTTAATATGCTTGCTGAAAATTGACAGCAAAGATTTGAAGGATTTCTTTCTGTGGGCTCTTGAAATCTGGATTTTTGCTAAAGCTTGTTACTGCTGTTGTGACAATATTTGCTTTTAGTGAATTTTCCTAGTGTTGGCCTAAATGTTTAACCAGCGATGGCAATGTTCTATGCCATGAGTCACACAGAAAGTTTTTACCACCGTTTGCTTGGTCATGTTAGTTCAACAAACACCCACTGGAATTTAGAAGACTTAAGGAACAACAGTACAATAAATACAGGAACAAAGAACTTCCTTTGTTTAAAGCATAAAACTAATAGCTTAAAACACGAAGTTACATTTTACAGTACTGGTATCTTTGCCCTACCTTCAGTTTTGATATGTACCAAGTGTCTTGTCTTTTATTATTGTTTGGAGGTTTTTTCCATGAAATTGGATAGTGTTTGATTTGAACATACAATCTCATTTCCTGTGATATTGTATGCTTATGTCATCAAAAAACCAGGTAGCAAAACCTTTCTAGAACACTTAGTAAATCCTGACTGAAATGAGGCATTTTGCACTCCTCCGTTTCACCCGGCTGGGTAGGAACTAATTTTATTTTATTTCCCCTCAAGGCCATCGTTGTTCGTTTTAAAGTAGAGCACAGATAGGGATCCAGTAAGTCCACAGCACATAATATTTCTTAATCTATGCATCTTTGAATGTATTGGCAAGGCACAATGAACTGCTTTTAATGTTTTACGTGATTTTTATCTGTTATAGGACTTTAATTGGATCTTGTTGGTTGGTTGGTTGGTTGTTTTTTTTCTTTCCTGTGTGAAGGATATGTAATACCAAGGCAAGCAGATACTAAAAAAGGCGCTTTTTTGTTTGTTTGTTTCACAGAATGCATTCACTCTTTACCTCAATACCTAGAGGTGAACTGCACTCTAACAATAAAATAATCTAGTACAGATCAGACAAATTGCAAACATTTTAAAAGCAAATTGGAAAAATAAGGAAACCAAATAAGTACTAAAAATGGCTGAAGGTATTACATCAATCAAGAATAAAATGCGTGCCTTCTTTAGGTGATTAAAGAGGAAGACATTAGGCATGTAGGGTCAGGGACTACACAGTGCACAAAATTGTTTCTCTCAACTTAATGGTTGTGATCAGCTCTCAGAGAGTGATCAGGATTTAGCAGAACCAAGCTTCTTAATGTGACTGTTGAGTTCAGGGAATATAGAAATAAATATTTCTATTTCTATATCATTAATAATATGGCATTGGTTAACTGATGAAAAGCTTAGTGTACTTAAGGTAAATAAAGCTCTTATGTCCTGTAGTGTGGTATAGTTTAGGACTTAATTCTGAACTATTCTGTATCTTAAGCTCTATTTAAAACTACAACAAAATGAATGCAAATAGAGTAAGTAGCTACTTTGCTGAAATAACTAAGGTTTGGGTTCCATTTTGTGGCCTACATGTCAAGGAGAATTGTAATAATGAGTTAAGTCCATAAGTATTACAGCTACAAAATTTTAAAATAAGGACTGTGTTTTCCAGAGTGGCATCTAAATGGAAATGATTTATTTTTTCAACATCCTGAATACTTGTTACATTATTCCTAGTACTAGCCAATGTTTTCAATCTCAGGCATCGCTTAATATGTTTTCTGTTGGTTATTTACTCTATCGATGTTCTGAGAAGTCTTTTGAATATCCAGATTGACAGAGTTGTACAAAACAGTTTAAGTGCAAGTTTTCATTTGTAATGGTTTTCCAATTAGTTAATCAGACTATTTCATTGTGTGGATAATAAGCTTAAAAATCCTTACAATGAATGGGAAAAGCTGTGTGCAGGCCAACCAAATTTTTTAGCTTTTTGCTTTGAAAGATCTGGTTAACTATAATCTCTGATTTAACTGCAACATAATCATGTACCAGTGTTGAAATGTATCTACACTACGTGTAGCAGCATTTTTGCTTTAACTAGATAATCAGTGTTCACCGTAAAAACGGTCCTTTGCATGTGCAAATGGACATTTCATGTCATTGCTAGAAGTGAGCAATCAAATGAAAACAATTTTTCTCCTTTAGTCATAAAAATAGGAACCACCTATGGAAACAGACAGGAGGCACTTTAAATCTCCCGTCACAGGAACTAGTCTGTTACGATTGACACCACAGCAGTTACATCTGTGTCATAAATTGCAAAAACTACATTTAAATATTTTAATAGACACTTTATGCCTATTTGATCTTGCTATATGATTTTCCCTTTGTTTAAAGTTTCCTTAACCCCCATATTACTCCAAACCCAGCTTTGCTAATGCAGGGCAATATCCCTGGTATGGTAGAAAAACAGCCTGATCACTAAATCTTTGTAGCCTGTGTTGGATGCAGAGCTCTGGCAGACAAAGGGAGTGTGGCACAGACTTGGTGGGAATTTGCTCATGGCTAACACCGTGTAGTATGCCACAGGCTTCAGAACAGAGCTGTTTTCTTCTGGTAGGGATTCACTGCCGCAGCCCCTAGTGTGCTTTAGTAGTGACTGTGCTGTCAAAGAACCATTAGAAACACCTTTTGGGGAAACCCTGAAGCTTTCCTTCCTTAGTCCCAGAACATTTATCTGTTCCAATCTGAGTTTAATACAGCTGAGAATTTGGTCCTGTGTACAATATATTTTTACTTTTATGTATCAACCACTTCCAAAATACTCAGTAAATTTCCTTCTGATTAGCTTCAGTTGTAATGAAACCTTAATAGTAATAATAATAGTAAGTACTCTTAATATACAGAAAATTAGTGCCAAATGCAGAATTCTGTCTGCATTCAATATTTCAAATGAGCTGTGTGCACTTTTGTTCAGTTGCAGTATTCCATTTCAAATACTGCAATTGCATTGTACCTGTCAGAAGTGTGAAGAACCCCTAGTTAGGTGGTAAAATAGTCTAGCTTAAAGAAAATACGTGCAAATACAATCACCTATGTTTGAAAAAATGTAGCTGTAAGTAATATAAAACATAGTGTAATTAAGTTGTCCAATGATAGTATGTTATAGTTAATACTTAGGAAAGTGAAAATTGATTTTGAATATTTAGCAAAGGAAAACCATCTGAATAATAAATTTTTGGCAAATTCTAGAAAAGGTCAACATACAGTATGACATGAAAGCTAAATAATGCAGATTTAAATCAAATTAGAGAGGTATTTTAGCCACAATGTTGTAGTGTATTATTGTTTAAACGTAGCATTTATATTTTAACATATCCCGTGTCATAAGTATTCTAATGATTTTAGAGTGAAAATTTGCAGTAAAAAGGAAAACATCTGGAGGACCATGCATGTTCGTTAAAGTGATCTCTTTCTGATATAGCTGAAAATCTGTTTACCAGGTTATTACTGTTTTTTTCCGAACGTCATTTTTCAGTTGGTTAGTGCATGCCACTTTTCAGTGCTGTGTTATAACAGTTATATTTTAGAAAGCTCCAGGTAAAATGGAAAGAGAACATATTTTTAAAAGCCACTGTACAAAGGGGAAGAATTTGTTTACTGCTAAATAACAAGGGAAAGATAATTACAGGTGAATGGCACAGACAGAATTTATTTTCCATTGTACTGTTAGAACAAAACAATGTTGTTTTCTCTAGGATTCCGTTAGGGAATGATAAATGATATCCAAAAAGTAGATTAAGTAGATTTTTTTTTTTCTTTTTTAATAAGAAATACAAGAGTCTGAATGGTCTACTACACATCATAAAAATTTTTTTTTTTTTTTTTTTTTTGCATTAGTATGGTTAGTAGCTGGGTTATTTCTGCAGCTAAAGTGACCATCCAGATTGTCATGTACAGATAGCCATAATACTCTGAAGATAAAGACTTCCTTGTAATTTTTGGTCTTGAGTAATCCACTTCTTAGGCTCACTTTCCCTTCTCTTTTGAAGCAGTCAGTAGCCAATAAGAAAATTAGTGATGATTGCAAACTAATTTTAATAACACTGCTAACATCCTTGTACTGTCAAATATGACAAAAGTTCTCCCAAATCTGCTCTAATGCTTACAGATTTTTATTTTTATTTCTGATTACAAATGAACCATCCTCTAAATGATTGATGCCCCCTTATGCATCACTCATTTTTACTATAATAAATGTATGTTGATGTTTATTGTACTGAAAGTTGTCAACTGGTGACTGGCCTGTGATCACTGCAGTACTGAAGGTGTATATTTTGTGTTTTCTTAGTTAAATCCCACCATTCCAATCCAGAACATGGCTGAGTTGTGTGAGGATCAGGAGCAGCCATTCCTCAGTTCATCTGCACCCAGCATGCTCAGGCAGACTGACATCATTAGTATTTGCTTGGTTCGTGTTTTACACATACATACCAGAAATATGTAAACAAGCCAAAGCACGTATTGATCCCTCCTCATCCTTCCCTAAGAGCTTTGATCTTAGCAAGCTGAAGTGGAAAGAAGGAGCTACAAGGTGTTTTGGATCAAGCCTGTCACAATTGTGCATTTTCTTAGATTACGAATTCTCTTCTGTAGTTTTTCTTATACCTTGTGACATTCCACTTCAGTTGTAGAGTTTGTAGTACGTAAAATGAAGAACCTTAGGTTGCAATGTTGTTGGAACAGCAACTGTGCTTGCTATTATGCAGTGTTTAGGTGAAAAAAAAATCCTAGTGAGGATTGAAATCCTTCAGGGCTTTATTGTTAAATATATGGCAAGTCAGAAATCACCTTCTGAACATTTTCAGGGTACCAGTTATAGCAACAATGGGGACTTCAAAACAAATTGGCTTCAATATTTTGATGTCTATTGCAACAAAACCAGCAAAACGTTTCCTCAGACTTATGCTCCTGTCACAAATGTTCCTTGGGGCCAAGCAAAAATCTAAATGTAAAGCAGTTGATATGGTTCTGCTGTATGAGAGTAGCAGGAAACAAGAAGCAGTCATGACACAGAGAGATCAAACACGTATTTCATTGTTAGAAATTTTTCTTTAACTCAATTTTGTGAAAAAAATAGACCTTCAGCCATGCTGCAGTCAACAAACTTACATCTTTATGAATTTAAATATTCAGTATTAGTAGAAGGATAAAATTATATAATCAGATTCCTTTAATACCCGGTCTTGGACACTTAGATATTGTACAATAAGTAGAATGGTGCTTGCAATGAGAGAGAGTTTTTCCCAGCTGCCACTCAGTTCTGCACCCAGGAGAACAAGGGAGATCTGCCAGAATCCAGGTTTTCCCTCTAAAATAGGGAGTAGCTCCATGACATCAGCCTTCCAAATTCAGAACTAAACAGAGAAGCTCTCTCTGTCAGAGGCAGATCTTGAAGAATCTGTGAAAAGAAGCACCTCCTAGCTCCTACACACTCCTTAATTCAGCAGAAACTGGGAGCTTCTTATCACAAGCCTTCACAGAGCGAGCTGAAAAGAAAGATACTGTGTGTATCACCAGATCTGTGAAGCCTTGGGCTAGCTTCTGCTGTGTTCAAGTTTAACAGGAGTTCTGACCCGTTACGGCACAGCCATGAGATTTAAACTTACCTCTGTTCTGGACAACTGCTTCTCTGTCTGCATAAGCTCAAGAAGGGATGGGCACCTCTACTTGCCCTAGAAGGTGAACGAGCTGTCAGTTGTTCTCTCTTTTCGTGATGAATGAGCTCCTGTTGGATTCAGACTCACACTCCAGTACTGGTCTTTTGCCCAACTCAAGCACCATGTAAACCCAACAGGTGCTGGTATGTTTCAGAACCAGCAAATGAGGCTTTCTGAATAACAAAAATCAGCTATAAACCTGAGTCAGTACTTTAGACCCTGACCTGGATCTCAGTTTTCTCAGATTTCAGAGATATATTGATCCTGCAAACCTCCTGAAACCAGCAGCAGTGACAAGGAAGCTAAAGCTTTCAGCTCTCGACTGGGGTTCTGTTTTGGGGGGCAGAGAAGGGCTTGTTTGTTTTTTGGTGTGAGACCAGTGCCAAAGTGGGAAAAAATGGGGTAACAGCCAACACATTAATGAGCCTAACAATAGCTCAAATTCACTGTGAAGCAACAGGAAACTAATACTGAAGAGTCACTGACTATCATAGATATCACCTCGTATCAGAGATTGCATGGTTACCCTTAGATGAAAAATTATTTAGTCATAACATAGTCTTCTGAATCTTAACAGCAATGAATGTATTAAAGCAAAATTATGTTAGGTAATCACTTAATTGGAGAAACACATTGTGGCTCACATGTGCAATTCCTTTATTGTACATGATCTTCTATTCGTAAGATGGAGTAAGTTGTTAGATGTGCATAAACTTACAGTGTTCTTTTATTGCTCGAGCAATTATTTAAAAAAAAAATTCTTTGGCATGCGTACTTTGAAGATGCTTCTCACAAGAGGTAAGTCAAAATCCTTACAGGATTTACTGTGCATGGAAAAGTGTGGTGAAAATGGAAAAAGCAGTAATTTGCATTAATTGCTTGCTGGATTATTGTAGTATTGACTGCATGATTTGCCTCTTACATGCTTGCACTGCTGTAATGATCTGAATTTAGTGCTGCATTTGTTAATATTAAACACAAATTTATCCTGACACTTTTATAGATAGACACAGAAGTATTTAGTGTTGCAAAATATAATCACACTCTTGAAATATTTCCTGTAACTACAGTACATTTCAGACTGAGTGTTGGGAGTAGCTTAGTCTTCTCCCATCTACT
Organism: Pampusana beccarii; assembly: GCA_013399365.1. Classification (NCBI taxonomy): domain Eukaryota; kingdom Metazoa; phylum Chordata; class Aves; order Columbiformes; family Columbidae; genus Pampusana; species Pampusana beccarii. The sequence continues at coordinate 489,184 of VWYH01009359.1, forward strand.
CTACTGTGGTCCTCACTTGATGTGGCTCCCCTTTTCAACCTGATTATCGTGCAGGAGGTGTTAATTTATACTGAATGCTCACTTATCAGTTGTTCACTCATTGAGAATACTTCATCTTTTCATAAGCTGTTCATTTTTTTCTTATTGGTGTGAATTGAGTTGGTCTTTAACATGTAGCAAACTTTTAGGATTTTATTACCAGCCACTGCCAGTTTTGAGGATGAATAGATTTCGTTTGTTTCATAAGTGAAATAATGTAAATAATAGGTTTGGGTTTTTTTTAAATGAAGAAAAAAGAAAAACAAACGAAAAACCTCTTTTCAGATCTGAGAAAACTTAATTGCATCCTGCAAAATTATTATCAGTTCTACTTACCTTCTTGGCCAGCTGCAGAACAAGGATTTATTATATAAAACATTCAGTTGGCTGTAAAACTTGCTTTTCCTTTAATTCTCTCAGACGACAAGAGCTGGGTTGGTAATAAGCTTCTTTTTTTAAAAAATTTCATGTAGAAACATAAATCAGAATGTATTATGCCCACAGTTAACAACTGCAGAGAAGTTCCAGTACAATTCAACTTATCTAACAAAATACTGTGAAATAGGAGGAAGAAGTCTGCAAATTGAAGCAAAAGGCAGTCTTAAAATAACAGTATCTAGCTTTCTGCACCCACTTCTTACTGCACTAATCCAGCATCTATCTTGTCTCCTTTTCAATCATCATATGAGTTTCATGGTATGTTAAGCTAGTATTCAGTATTCTTTTTTTCTCTGTACTTGACACAATTCCTCACTATATTGAACAACGAACCTACAGAATAAGAACAATGTTTAGATAACTGTGAAAACTTTAAAGAACAGAACAGATATAATCTACATGAGGAATAGATTTCAGGAAAAAACATATAATTCTCTGTTGAAAATTACTTCTCTTTTTCTACAAAAACATACGTGTTGTTTAGTGGGTTTCTTAGCCCTTGAGCTGCCTAGAAGTGTTGCTGTAATGAATAATTACATACCTGTAAAACTTCAGGATCAACCCTCCATGTCTCTTAACATCACCATTTCACAGTTTCCTCCATGTCCTGAGGCGTGGTTTAGATTTGCCAGTCCTGTGTATCATCTTTATGAAGGGATACAGAAAGGCCTTCCCACAACTCTGTTCTAAAGGATGAAGAGTTTTCCTGTCTGCAGCATAAATGATACAAGACCTTAAGGTTATGAGAATTTCTTGTGATAGTTAATAGAAATCAAGGAGGGTAGGAAATGCAAACTCCTTTCGGCATATGTAGCACGCGCCAGTATTTTTCGTGCTAAAGAGTATTTGCAAGAAAGGAAACATGCATGAGCTGGTTAGTGAAAGGAGGTAGGGAAAAGCATTTCTTAAAAGAAAACTATCAGTGTTTTTACCTAGACTCTTCCTACTGTCTGCATTACAAGTTTAGCATGCTGGGCCATGCTGTTAGATGACTATAAAGTATGTAAATTGTAAGATTTCTTTAGTATTTTGTTTCTTACATTCAAATCCACAACCATACTACTTCAAGTGCTCCTTAGATTGTACAGATTACCTGTCCTCTTTTCTCAGACTCCATCTAAATTGCTTGTCTGGTTTAAGATTTTATATGGGCTAGTCCATAATGGGCCACATTAATTATTTCAACTTTTTGTTAGGTAAGCCTACCAGTTTTGCTCTTCATGTTTTATATTAAATTGTCCCATTACAAAGTCCTAAGCAATAAGGTGTTTCCTGCTCCCTAGCTATTGTTTCAGTTTTTTTCTCACATTATGCTTTTGGGGTAAATTATCTGAACTCAGTGTTACCTCTAACAGAATTGCATGCATGCCATGAAATTTCAAACTCAAACGTATGTCTTAAACATTTAGGAGGAGTAAATAAGCTTTGCTGTTCTTCCATGTAGCTTGTGATGATGAATGTACAGGACTCCTTCTCAGTGACCTGGATCGGCTGAACCAGATGATCCTGACTGTTAACCTCAGTGGTCCACTGCCTGCTCCATATGAAATGTTGCATGGTTTTGAGAATGTGACACAGGAATTAAAGGTATGTTCACAGAATTCACATAGATAAATAACAGGGGTTCAGTACAATTGTACTTGAATCTCTTCAGACATACAGCCATGAGTAGGTTTAGGGTAGAAGAAAAATTCAATTTAGTTGCTTCAAACTTGCTTTGGTAGATAAAGTTATTACAGTTATTTATTTTGACTCATTTTAATAAATAAATCTTGCAGCAGTGAGTTGTGTACATATATGCAAGGAATTATACTGCAGGCATAGAAAAAGTGATGTTGCATACAAATAAAATGCTGTTCATGCTGATGGTCTGTAAAGCAGTTGCATATGTTATATACTGTATGTTCCCTACCATGCTCATGTGTTCTCCACTGAACTGTGTAATGCTGTCAAGATTCCTGAGAAACATATGTTGGATGGATGTGACACAGGAATCAATGACACAAGGGTGTTACATAGTGTGATAAAAGGAAATTTTTTATGCTGCTTCTCTACGATATTTGGAAACACTAAGATCCATTAAATACAGGTTTTCACTCTCCCTCCTCTCTTCCCCAACAGCATTTGCTTTCACCTCAGCAAGCACCAGAGAGACTTCTTCAGCTAGCACAAGAAAATCTGGATACCCTGGTGACAGAAATGGATGAACTACTGACGAGAGTAAGTCTATGATCACATTGGGGTCTATGGGTTTGGTTAAGGCTGCATAATGACAGAAATCTTCTGAATATGAATTAAACATGAATGAATAGATGAATTATAAGATGCTTCTCAGTCTCAGTGTTTGAAATAGCATTAAATCCTCTAACAACCTGGTTTTTGTGGGTCAATAAATTGAGATATATTTTCTGCAGAACTGTATAATTCTGTAAGAAACTCATACAGAGAACCCAAGAATGAGCTTATTTGGAAAAGCTGACACTAAAGGAAAGAGAGTTTTTAATACAATATTTATGGGCTTTCCCATTACTTCAGCTACAGGTTACAAACCTGTGTGGCAACAAAACTGTGAGATTACAATGCAGTTCCTCACACGTCTGGAGTTTTTTTTTGACCATCCGAGGCTTTCAGAAACCGAACTGTCTGGTTTCTGGAGTCCAGTTGGAGGCCTGGATGTAGTGGAGTCCCTCAGGGGTCAGTACTGGGGCCAGTATTATTCAATATATTCATCAACGACTTGGATGAGGGAATAGAGTGTGCTGATGACACTAAACTGGGAGGAGTGGCTGACACACCAGAAAGCTGTGCTGCCATCCAGAGAGATCTGGACAGGCTGGAGAGTTGGGTGGGGAGAAATTTAATGAAATATAACAAACGAAAGTGTAGAGTCTTGCAGCTGGGCAGGAACAACCCCAGGTTCCAGTATAAGTTGGGGAATGACCTATTAGAGAGCAGTGTAGGGGAAAGGGACCTGGGGGTCC